>JAQIWG010002499.1:0-20227 GCA_034695025.1 Chamaedrilus cognettii | reverse complement strand
TAGTAACCGATGTGCAGCCGTTTGACCCCACAATGGTCACAATCAATCAATCGAGAACGGCTTCGGTACGCATGCTAGTGACTCTGCATGAGGTGTCCACATTCCACTGGACTGCAGCTCTTTGCTCTCCTCTCTCCGGAGAGCAGAGAGCTGCTCTGATCTGCTCAGAGCTGCTCACAGCTGCTCAGAGCTGCTCTGAGCTGCTCAGAGCAGCTCTGCGCTGCTCAGAACTGCTCAGAGCTGCTCAGAACTGCTCAGAACTACTCAGAGCTGCTCAGAGCAGCTCTGAGTTGCTCAGAGCTGCTCAAAGAGCGGAGAGCGCAGAGTGGAGGTTAAATAGGCTAAATGGTGCACTAAAGTGATATTGAAATAAAAGACCATTAACTGCTTTGTGTTCCTCTATTTTCCAGTTTTGAAATCTGCGATGGATGAGATCCCGATATACAGCGTCGTAAACAAGAACCGAAACAAGCTGTCAGAGAACAACAACGTTATCTCGAAGCCTGTCAAATCTCCGGACAAAAATACGATAGCGTTGCTCCAGTCTTCTCCGAGAGTAAACAGCCTGAACAAGAATCGCAAGAACAACGTTACAAAAACTAAACTGGAAGGAAGTTACGAAGCGTTGCCAGATCTGGAAGCTGAAGATCCCCCTCCACAGCCCACCATCCCCCCACCTTTAATTAAACGCTCCCCCAAAAAATCCACGACTATTCCAGTTGTCAACGGCAGCGATGTAGTGAGCAAATCCAGCAGTCTCAGAGATGTAAATTCGTCCTTGAAACCCGGCTCGACCAAAACATCCAGCAGTCTCAGGGGAATGGGCGCAGCTTTGGCAGAAGAGGGAAGGATGGCGGGATCTAGACGAAGCAAGAACTTAGAAGAAGAACAGGGAAGAGAGAACGAAGTGATTGATTCGGCGGGGCGGTCAAATTCTTGGTCAGCCTGTCATTTTATTCCGATGCCTAATCCGCCAGTGACTCTCGCCCCTGTATGGACGACTACTCCCGTTTAATTGATGTTAAGTTCTATTTCGTGCTTTTAATCTCCTTGGTATTTCAGAGCTTGCTTTGTAAGTGGCGTAATTCTTGATGCGAGCGTTTATAAAATAGACGATGCAATCGTTAGGCTGATATTTTAATTACATAATTGTGATGCATAATATTATATGTCTGGTTGTGATGGGCAAACTTATTCATAGGGATATAGTTTTCACCGCAGTTTTTGTTGTAAATTCAATTTTTGTTTGTGGCTATTGTTATTTTTGAATTTTTATTAGATCGTGGCGTGCAAGTAGATCATAGTCGCAAAAATAAGAAAAAGCCAGATATGATAATCGGGAATTAATATGTGTAGCCTTTCTTTTTTAGCCAGACCCACTTTATTTTGTTGTAGTGTTATGTTATTTAGCTATGTTACGTGTATTATGTTGGCCATCCTAGCTTTATAAATGTTATGACAATTAATTGAACTACTTGCTTGTACCCTTATAATGGACATGTTTTTATATCGTGCACTGGACTTTGCCTTTAATCCCGTATTTATAATTTACACATATCGCATATTAAAGTAGCAGCCTATTGCTAGCTCCATTATTAATCTCTGTCTATCATTGGCACAATGTCGAGTTTCACATTTATTGCTCGATTGCTATTTTAAATATCCCACGTCCCTGTAACATTTGAAAGAGTGATATCCGCACTAGTTATAATAATAAATTTTTATTGGTTAATATTCAGTGTGGGCAGAGTTTAATAGAACTATGAATACTATGAAACCATGCATTGAAGGCCCTTCAGCAAGGCTGTTAAACTCACAAATGTCGCTAGCTGCTAACCTCGTGCCAGATAATTATTGATTTGGTTGGCGTCAGGAAGTGCATCCGGCCGTAAGAACCCAGCTCCAGCAGTCCTCATCAGGGCGGGTGAAAACGTGTAAACCTGTATGAAAACGTGTAAACCTGTGTGAAAACGTGTAAACCTGTGTGAAAAGTGTAAACCTGTGTGAAAACGTGTAAACCTGTGTGAAAACGTGTAAACCTGTGTGAAAACGTGTAAACCTGTGTGAAAACGTGTAAACCTGTGTGAAAACGTGTACATGAACAGATTACACGATAGAAAGGAGGTTAGTTAATGGGCTACTGTGCGGTCTATTTCTTGATATTACATTTTTCATCAGTGCTGCATCCATTAGGTATGCCCAAACACCCACCAAAGAAAAAGACAAAGTTAAGGTCATCCATCAAATTGTAATCATACGAACTCGGCACTATTTCATCATTCACTCGCTAAAAAATATGACCCGCGCAAAAGTTATAAGAAGATGCATGCCCACCAAATGAGACCCACCAGTTTAAAAGTGTGCTCATTCCACGCTGTACAATTTAGATCTAATATATTTCTGATTCGTTTAGTCTAATTGCGCAATGGTGATTTTATGATTCGGACTGTTCTATTTATTGAGTTTATTAAATATATACGCGTTATTATATAGTATATATTGTTAGGATGCAATATCTGATTATTTTCTGTGTCTAGTGAATTCTGTTTGATAATATAATTGTCTCTCGGTGTCGTAGAAATGTTGTACGCAATAACTTATTCATTTGCTTGATATTATATCCGTAAATACTAAGAGAATTATTTGTTGGAAGCAAACTCATGTCATGGTATAGATCATGCCGATCATAGGAGACTGACATTTTGTTGACAGTAGAATTGACTGCATTGTTGTTGCAACAGCCGACATTTGAACAAGATTATAAATAACGCTTGTGTTTCTTACGCAGAAGTGTGTGAGTGTTCTGTGTTGTACATGTCTCATTAGGCCTACAACAGTCTACTAATGTTCTGTTGTCCAAAGACACTGAAACGGACTCTAAAATCGCATTTAGAATATCATTTTAAGTTTGCATGGCTGAATTAACGGTATACTCAAATGAAGGCTTTCCGTTAGAACTACCTACCACAAGCCCGAAAGACTAGGACTAGATTACATTATCACGATGCGCTTTTAACTAAAAATATTTTAGTTAAAATATATTTTGCGACTTTGAGTATTTGCGTCTTTTGAGACATTGCGACTTGAGACTTTGCTTAGCAAAGCATCCACTCCAGCCTTCTCCTCGACACGCAGCGAGCCTCGACGAGTCTGTCTGGCATATTTACAAGCAAAAAAATAGCAATGAGTGGCAAAAGCCTCCCTCCAGTGACCACTGAAGAAAATTTTACAAGATTTAACCCCGAGTCGGATATTTTAGTTAAAATGCATTAGCTAGATGGCACTATTTTGCAGCCTTTTTCGCTATTTTACTTCACTATGAGGCAGCAAAACCAATGAGGTTAAGCAAAAATGCCACTTACGCGAATATTTTTTCATACAGCGGTACTATTTATTTTCCAATAACCATTACAAGTTTGCAAGTCACCTCGTTACATCTGCATCTATACATGACTAGTGAGTCCATAGTTGATCCTCAGATAGGCCTCTATGACGTTCACCAGCCCCTCCACGTACTGCGCCCTCAGGGGCTGGTCCCTGAAGGACCGGGGGGACTCGATCTGAATCCCGTCGATCAGGCCCCCCTCCAGGGACCCGTGTGTCCGCGTGTTGTAGCCTCCCGTGAAGTAGGCGTTGGTCCCCGGGCCGCGCATCGAGGGGGAGGGCACGGAGGCGAACCCTTCCGCCTCGAGCAGCGCGCCAAAGCTTCTGTGTATCGAAACGATGTTAGATACAAATAGCGTGCATAGACAACATTGATACATTGTAGATGTAGCCATAGCTACGACATACAGAGACAAAGTTTGCATATAGACTAAATATAGACTTGAGACTAGATTGCTGTAGATTGGTAACATATAAATAGATTAATGCTTGCATATAGGCTAGGAAAAGAATCTCCCAATAACAGATTGACATCATAGACCACACATTATTATAGTAAACTAAATTAGCTGCACATGTGAAATTGGAAGCCTACAGAAGGCCAAGGAGACACTTATTTCAAATTTCATACCAAGCTAGTAGGATAGACCCATTGTACTGGGGAAGTTCGGTCCCCTTCCCCAAGTCATCATTAATCTAAGGTTTTAATTAGAGGATAATTCTGCAAAAAAAATAGCATATTTCATCCCCGAAAAAAACCTACGGCCCAAAACTTTCTGCATATTCCCATAACGTGATGTTTGGCACTGTCAACTACGCAAATGCCAGCTTCACTAGCTGTACGTTTACACAAGCGGGCCCGCTCCTCTCGCCCCCCCCCCCCAACAAGCCCCCCACAGACCTGGCTCCGCGCAGCAACACGTCGAAGTCGCCCCCCACGTGTGCTGCGAGGGCGCGAATGGAGGTTTGGTTGGCGGGGGGCGTGGAGGGGCCGTTGAGCTGCGCGGCCGTGAGGAGGTAGCCGAGCTCTGCGGCCTGCAACGTGTGGCCGTGACCGTGGATGTCGATGAACAGACCTGCAGCGTGGTGCAGCAAAACTTCAAACATTTAAATATTGGGTTAGCAAATTGCAAGTTAAACTCAACCTTTATCGAATAATGCAATATATAGTCTAAATGTAGAAAGTGCACTACATGCCAGATAACTTATAATCAGTATCATAGAGGCCTACATGTAGACTAATTCAAGAAAAAAAATCTTAATAACAGTGAATAGTCATTTCTTAATATCGGCGACCAGTCTGCTTTATAATTAACTCTGTTTGAAAGCAAAGTTCTTCTCTACGCTTATGTAAAGAAGACAAAAGACTATGCCCTTCTCCTCCTGCCCCCCCCCCCCTATATAAAACAATTTGCTTCTAAAACGCATTGCACGGCAGCTACACAGCGAGCGAAAGGCTCCGTAATGCATTGAAATTTGGAAGGGTCAAGTGCGGAGCAACAATAATAAGTTTAGAGTCCGTTTCTGCATCTAATGACGTCACCTGGGAACCTAAGGTACCTCAAGGGACCAGCAGCACTGAGCGCACCTCTGCCGGGAATGTTACTGCGCTCTACGCTGACGTACGTCTGGAACTCCCTGTACGCCTCGACGGCGAGCGGGACCCCGAACGCCGCCTCGTCCTCGGGCCTGTTGGCGTCCAGCTTGCGCCGGTGAAGCAGATTAAGGATGGCGGCCGGGCAGGCCCCGAGGCGCGCGCACAGGGCCAGGCGCAGCTCGCGGGTCAGCTGGGCAGTGTTGACGTCCATGACCGTCGTCGCTTCACATCTGGGCAGCGCAACGGGCGCTAAACACGCTTGTTATATATGCCGTAGCAAGCTTTGAACAGCTGTAAGCTATTTCGCTGTAGACCAACAAAAAATTTAGGTTAATCTATGGTTGTACATAAAAGCAATTCGAGCCAAGGCCCGTCAGTCCTGCTGGCATGACACTATCGAAAAAGGTACATACCATGACATTGCGCACACCAACATCGCATAGGTTTATGAGCACGAGCATAGAGCATAATGCATACTTGCATATGCATGTATGCTGACAGCTACACTGTGCGTACTGTAGTAAATTACATGATAGATTTTTCGCGGATTAACGTATACAGTATGCGCCCACAGTCAGCGGGCCCTAAACGCGTTTATGTTGATGTCGTCACATGCATGCCGACATGCAAGGCTTGTGGCTATGTATAATTAATTATGTTGGTCGCAAGACAAGTTATAGTTAGCTACATTCACCAGACCTGGTCGTGTCCTTGACCCCGCACGTGTGACTCCACACACACTGCGACCCGTCCCAGCATCCCGCGTCACGGTCGGGGATCTCCCCGGGGGCCTCCCCCCCTCCGTGGGGGGCAGCGAGCACCACGTTCAGACCCGTGCTCGTCAGGTACTCCACGAAGCCCGTCGGACGGGCCCGCCTCTCAGCGGGCTTCAGGGGCTTGGGGGGCATGAGGGGATGGGAGGGACGCAGGGGCTGCTGTTTGACGTGGACGGGGTCGTTGGAGGAGAAGCGAAGCACGGCTGCGTGCGAGAGACCGAGACAGAGCAAGAGTATGTGAGCCGCTGTGAGGGGTGTCATCGAACGTCTCATCGTGCTGCAATGAATGTTTGATACCTAGCTGCTATTGTCTGCAGTGCAGTAGGTTATGTACCTGCTAAACATAAATTACAAACTGATAGAAATTTGTCAATCCAAAAACAGGCTGTTTCCGTAGTAACCTATGTATAACCTATGTGTATGCGACACAGGACGTGCGCTTTGGTCTGGCATGTTTTGAACCTTTAATGCTAGCATGCTGGCTTCAAAGTTGTGTCCTATGCCGTAATCGCATCATAGCCTAAAATATTCTGTTGCCTAGCCCTGAATGAAGTAATGTAAAATTGTGCTTGGAGACGATATGACGCAACCATCAATATAGGCGTGATCTAAACTCAGAGCCGATTTTAGGCCTGCATGCTGGTCTAAAGGCTACAGTCACACATGTATGCCTAAGCTACTAGACTCGACAACTTTGCTAAGGCCTACCATATCGTAGACTAGGCCTACATAAACTAACTTGACTACAAACGATTTTGTGTTAAGCTGTGCACGTGTCTACCATATAACCTCAAGACTGAGTTCGACACAGTCAGCTGTAGCAGAGCGAGCACACGATTGACTCTTAGTTATGATGATGTGACAGTTAGCCCACGATCAGAGTGCAGGGCGGAGTGGAATTGATGTTAGCATTTGTAGGATGGAGGGGCCCAGGGAGTAGTCGTGCACAAAATTTTGCTGCTATACAATTTTGTCACAAACCCTACTATTTTTAGACCTCTATGGCGCTCCCTATTATGCCCCTTTGACGAATTGGGACCAGCGAGGGTCAATATTTGATTTCGGATGTAATTTCATCAAGTGGGCTAAAGCCCCAATATTACCCCATGCAATCAACCAGACCTGTTTACACGAGCCTTTGATGATTGCACGGTCTCTACACTGCGCGGGCCGAGGCGTTGATAACATCGGCGCAATCAGCCTGAAGCCTGTGTGTTCGTTCTGCAGGCCTTGGCGGCCGTTGCGCCAAGGTCTAGATCTTGCGATAGGACAATGACGATCCGTGTTGAATAGACTTTGGGACTTATCATCGTTCATTTTCATTATGCACGGTATGTTTGGGTTTTGCAGCAGCAGCTGTGTTTCGTTGAAATTACCCACGTCCTCGATCAATCGAATAAAAAATGTCATGATCTACATCGTTACGAGACGTAGTAGACATAGACAGGGGCGCAACCAGGAAAAAATGCTGGGGGGAGGCTCAACTATTTTTCCTACCCCACTGGTTGAAGTAATCAGTCATTGTATTATATATACCCCCGAATGGGAGTGGAGAAATTGTTTGGGGCGTATTTCCCTCCCCCCCCCAAGGAAATGGAGACAGAAATTTTAAATAAAAAAGTGAGATTTTGCACCCCCAGGGGCCAAATTGTACCGACGCCTCTGGATTGATTTGCTAGTCTAATCTGTTATTATTATCACTCGAACAGCGTAGCTGGACCGCCATGCCCCCCCCCCCAACAAAAACGAATTGCATGACTCATCAAATTTGGGCTGGGGGGGGGCTTGACCCCCCCCCCCCAGCCTCCAACCCTGGTTGCGCCCTTGGACATAGACCTACATGTATGCCTCTAGGCTTATCCTAACTGAGTCTTGTCGCGCCTGTTCTGCTAGCGTTAATGCTGCAGTGATGACTAACAAGTTCTGTTGATCTCTAAATGTAGCCTTATATTTATGTAGGTCTGTGGCAGTGGCCGTCTATTCAGTGGCGGTTTTACGACCGATGATTTCAACAAAAAATTTCGCCCATTAGAAATCCGCAAGCGAATAGGCATCGTCACTACACTATCGCCATTTATGCCAGTGATTGTGGTGACGGACAAAACATGGTAACGCACCAGTTAGCCTACTATAGCATTATAACACGGCGCAACATTAACAATAATTATTATTCGAAATAACGATGGTTATTTGGTACTACCGGACTTAATGGGCGTCTGAAATCATTATAGTTCCCCGTGTCGTTCCGTCGTTCCGCCGCGGTGGGTGGGTGGCAGGTGTCCGCACACCGTTTGAAGTGCGCATGCGCGGCTTATACATAGTGACGTCACCGTAGTTTAAACGCTAAAGTGCTGCATGGTAGGCCTACAGCCTAGGATCTAATTTTTTTTTTTTCATCGTGTCGAATAATTAACCTACGCCTCGCCATTAGTTACCGCCTCAAGTTAAATCGTCAAAAATTCCGCCTCCGACGGGGATCGAACACCCATTTCAGCACCATGGGCGGCCAGCGCCTTAGCACTGATCTATAAGTTCAGGACTAAGTATTTTGACTATTAACTTTGTTGTTATTCCAGCATCAACTTTTAGAATTTTCTTACAATATAAATGCCTAATAACTCGACTCCATTCTACAAAAATTTGAGAATGCAGGCCTCTCGTTACAAATTATAATAATATAGTATTTACTTAATTCAATAAGATAAGGCATATTAATTTTAAAATTTGGAATTTTAAAAGCGGATCAAAATAGGTGCGACTGGCGCGGCGCACGCGAATACTTAAACTTTGCAGAAGCTTATCAGACGATCGACATGCAACATGCGACAGGCAAAACTCAGATAAGGCCAAATAAAATGTGACATGAAAGCGTGATATGGTTGGAATCAGCGTCTTGAATCGAGTTAAGGTTGGAATTTCAAAATTCATGTCATTGCTAATGTAGGCCTAACAGTTTTTGAATTTAACCGAGTTTTTATGACCGTTGTCATAACAACGCTAGGTTTACTGTGTATAAAATCGGATCGACATTAAAATGCTCATTTTAAAACTTCTAATTTATCGTTCCTACTTTCGCGTCCAGGAACGTTTAGTCTACACAGATGAGTGGGTCGAGATCTGCTTATAATTCATTTCGTTGAGATTTAATACTCCTGTTTTTTGAATAAGTTGTCATCTTAGGCTATTAATCATTATTTGGTAGTCCAGCGCGACGTTTTTATTGTTGGCAGCGGCCGGAAATAAAACCTGTGCCTGCAGGCTGCAGGCCCGTACCTGCAGGGATCCGCTAAGGGCCCACTCGGGTTACGGGACCCACTCGGTAAGCCCAGGTTTTAATGGGCCAACATCCGGTATTCTATCTAAGCTATAATAGAAACTGGCATATCCATTCTGTCACTTCACCGATCACTTCAACCTTTTTATTTACGGGAGTAGAGTGCCACCGAGGCGCTTGGCCTAGAATTTTGTTGTCTGATCCACTCAGCGGGCAACAATCATATAATCACTGAGTCAGTGACTTGGCTGACGAGAGCATAGGCAAGTTTCAAATAGGCCTAACACTGGCGTCAACCTACGCTTCTAGCCTACAATGGAAATTCGTGGGCTATAAGGCTATAGCCTGTGCCAATGTTATGACTAACTTTACAAGCCGGATACCCTGAGCGTAACGAATTATAAAATGAGACAACCGTGTGAATGAGGCCTCTATAGGCCTAGGTGTGCTTTCATTGATATCCCTAGCATCATCTTATTAAGGCGGACTTGCTATTTGATACTTTCGCTGCTAGAAATGGGATTAGAATAATAATAATATACAGACTGTCTCGCAAAGGCTTTGATTATAGTCGCAGGCTAGTATCGATACTGCAGACAGGCAGTGATCGATAATAAGTGATCGATAGGCTACAGTAAAAGTCTAACTATAAAGTTCACTGGGTTATAAAACTGCAAGTCTTCGTATACGATCGCGCGCGAGACGCGTAGGCCTACCATCTATATTACGCGCTGCGTCTATAAGCAAACAGAGCAAAGCCAAATCAGCCACATCACCCAGCCGCCTATACGCTTGTTGCATAAGCGAGCGGAAGTAAGAACTGCTGAAAATCTCCAGACCATTGGATTGGAAATCTTCGGATAAGCGAAACGGCGAATAAGCTTAAGTCTACATTTAGGCCTAGTTCATGATTACAGCATTGTAGCGTTTATAATGTCGAATCAAGGAAATCGGTCGAACTTTGCGTCAGTGAACGTCGAGGTAAGAACAATACGACACTTGCATACGTTCACGCAGTTCAAGTTGGGTGCATAAAACTGACGGTTAAAAGTTACGTGTAGGCCACATGTACACTGTACAGTCACTACGGTGTAAGCTGTGAGCCGTCAATAACGAGACGCACACTCATGATAACTAGCTCGCCCAATTTTAATTGAGCTATGTTGACTCGAGGTTCTGCGTTTCGACATATTCGTGCGCACATGACTGTTGTACTTTACACATCATTGTTCTACAATCACCAAATAGTCAACCATGGCCTATGATAATGTATACGCATTGTCCAAGCTTGAGGTTCACAAGAATGCCTGTTGTTTCATGCAAGCCTATCGTTATCAATACTCAAAGATCGACGCCAAGTCTAGAGGCTAAAATGTGATTTACCTATATAGATCGCTTGAAGTCGCTTCAGTCTTCACGATTTAAGACCTAACGTAAACTTTACATCTGTAATCAATTGTAGAACGAAAATGTAGGGGGCGTAGGCCCATTACGAACGGACTGATGGACCAAAGAATCTGAAACTGAAAGGGGCATTTCTTTGTTGAAAAGCAAAACGAAAGCGTTGTGTAGTCTTTCAACTCCTATAGTTAGAATCGTCACGGAAACATCAATATGAATGATTTATCATTGGATAGCCTCTTGCCGCGTTAAACATAGGCTATACATTAACGAATAGATATTTATTTGGCGAAGCGTTGTGGCCGAATGGCCTAAGTCGCGGACTTCGGATTGCAAGTGTGGCAGAGTCGGTTCGAACCCCGGCCGCGGCTAAAGATTGCGAGTCGCTTCGTGCACCCTTGGCAAAAGAGCTTAGTTTTGTCAGCCCTGCAAATAATTATCCATTAGGGTGGAGTGCAGTAGAGAAGTTGAAGTTGAATTTGACGTAAGGCACAGATTATTACAAAATCATTGGGCTAGTTTATTACATGTAGGCTTAATTAGTCGTGATCCAATGCTGCTTGTTGCAAAAATTGTGAGTTCACATCACATCGTGGAGTTCAAATGGAGAAACAATCTGTGATCTGCATTCTGTAATTGACTGTAGAAACGGCTGGAACGTGATCATTCAGCCACGCGCGCATGCATGCCCCCTTGTTACTCAACCACGCACCAGCTCCAACTGCTGCTAGTGGAGTGCAGATCAGGAGGCTAATAGCCTCGTCACGAACACCTCAGACGAGGCTTTTTTACAAAAAAATCTTGCTTTCGAAAGGCGTGTTTTGTTTGACAGGCTAGTTTTCCATACACAAGTAGACCTGCATGTATTCTCAGTAGCATCTAGCAGTGTAGCTCAATTGAAAGCGAGATCGCACTCGCTTTTGATTACGAGATGGGGCTGGAATCGGTACACGATTTCGGTACGCCAAAAGATTGTATTTTAAAAAGATCGCCTGGCCAGGAAACCTTGTTTTGATATATGATGTTGTTGCTTATCTATTTGGTTTAGCAGCAGAAGCATGCAAAGGCTACCAGTAGACTAGAGCTTAGGCCTAAAGCAAAATGAACTCAGAGCTCAGTTCGACAGTCGACAGCAATAGTAGCTCGCATTTAAAATACAACCCTTCCAAAAGCATCATTTGAGTAGCGTGTTACACCAGCGATCCATAAACCACGCCCCACCGTTATCGAGGCACCGGCTGGCACCATGCCAGACATCATGCCTGGCACCATGCCTGGCACCATGCCTGGGCTTCAAGTCCAACTCGCACCACTTTGCACTATCATGACCGCCGCTGCTCCGTAGATAGAATCCATTCGTGTGCAAGTGCCATAGGCTGGGATAGAACGTTTGTATGCGCCAATAGCAAAGAATCGAACATCGAAGGGTTGCAGGGTATAAAATAGTTATTCAAGAGTCTAAAATGATTGCATACTGCAAGTGTTTGGCGCCAGCCTCTCTGACGCCACGCTTACAGCTTGATTGCTTCTCTAGCGAGTGCACGCGGAACTATTGCACAAGTGAAATGTCCTTCGCACGCACTTGATAAATTTCTTGTAGCCTGTCCTATAATTTTAGAGTACACATTCCTCTCACATGCTTTGCGTCATTTGCCAAAATTTACATTTGTCGTCACGAAATAAGTTACATTTAACATCAAAATTTCAATTAGGCTAGGCTTACAGTGCTTTGCAATACAAAAGACATACAGTGTAGTCGCATATATGCTAATCAGTAGGCCTACCCGTGTGCGGGCCATGGCCGACAGATGATCATCGATAATAACGCAGGTTAGTAGTTATGTCCGCTTAGCTATTCCTATAGATTTCTAATCCTTTTATTATAACCCAAGCCCGCCTACCGTATTTAAAATGCCATCATAATTTTGTAGCCTTCCTACTCTAATAGAAAATGTTGTTTTAGATGGCGCAGCGCGAGGGCAAAAGCAAGGGGGACCCGGAGGAGAGCGCTTACTACAACACGGCGGTGCCCGCGCCCCTCCACGCCTCGCAGGAGGACTTGGGGGAGGAGGGCGCAGGGGAGAAACGGCCGCTGGACCTCACCGTCCCCCACCAGGTGAGTGACAGGCGCAACTTTGACGTTAACATTGATGGGCGCATATTTGATTTGTTTAGAAACAAAATGTCAAGTAACTGCTGCTGATGGTGAGGTGTGAATCAGTAATTAAACTTATTATGAAATGAAGCGTCGACTGCGCGCGATACGTAGGCAATATCGGCCTTCAGCCTCAAACCCTAAACTTCTCTCGGCCAGAAAATCATATAGTGAAAATAGTAACTTTGTCGGTTCGGCTGTGGTACAACCAGATATGGTTGTAATGTTGAATTATGTTATGTTGGCCTCGGATTAAAATACTTGATAAATTATCAGCCCTATATTGTATCGGTAATAACCACGCTGATTTATTTTCCTAATGCCGACAAGTATGCCACTGTGAGAAAATTAGCTCGGACGGTCGGTCAGAACTGTTTTATTTAGTTGAATAATAACGTAACTGCAGAGCAAGGACCCTGAGTTGGGAAATGGAAGTGAGAGGCGACAGAGAAAGAAGAAGAAGGTTGAGTTTGACCAGCTGCCCTCCTCGCAGCAGCTGCAGTACCGCATCCACGACGTGCCTCCCTGGTACATCACCGTCATCCTTGGCTTCCAGGTCTGACCATGTGCACTCTCTGCGCGTATACAGACCATAACAACCCTATCAGACGATGTGATTGAATAACAAGAATCGTGGTTTGAAAGAGTTCGTTTATTAAAAGTTTGTTTTCAAACACATGTCCGAAATTAGCATCTTTGGTCAAATAAACTGACATTTGGCAGGACGCCAAAAAGTAAAAAGTGACACTAGAAGGGTTGAGCCAGTAGCTGGTCATTCTGATAAATATAACATCCCTTATGATAGGGTTTGGTCTGCTTTTGCTGAAAGGCTGAACGTATAACATGACGTCCGAGATGTAAATAAGTTTATTCTGAGTTAATTACCATATTAGTTCCTGTTTAAGTACTACTTGTGCGAAAATCATGTTGGCATCGCACTTTCAATTGATTTATTGCGCGAGTTGCTGTTGATTGCTGTAGCCTCATTGCTATCGTTACTGCTTTATATGTCATATATGATTTCGTGTCGAATTAAAAGCTTCATGAATTTGTATGCTCGCAGCACTACCTGGTCATGTTTGGCGCGACGGTGACGAACCCGCTCGTCATGGCACCCTTCCTCTGCATCGCCAACGACGACAACGTGGCCAAGAGCGAACTCATCGGGACCATCTTCTTTGTGTCCGGCATCGTCACGCTGCTCCAGACCTCTCTCGGCATCCGGTACAGAGAAGTATCATCTGTATATTGAGTTAGTATTATCTGTAGATAAAAGAAACCTAAAGAAAAAATCTTCGTCATTGATTTGGTGATTATGATGATTCTAATTTGTGCACAATAATTCGATTTAACGCCGTTATCAGGCGTAGTATACTAAATTCTGGTTACATTACAGTGACTGAAAAAGATATTTTTCTGAGGCGTATTAAGCCAAACACAGGTGTGTCAAGCTTTTCCACGTCGTTTCCACTCCAGGGTGCCCGGAAGGGATGTGAAAAAACTTGACAGAGAAGGATAAGAAAGCTAGAGGATTATGACGTGAGGATGCGACGGATAGGATAAAGTGGTGGGCGGGTGGCCTTGGCTGCAAATGGCCTACCCTTGCGTAAGCGGGGATTGAGACCACAAAACGCGAGTGTGTGTGTGTGTGGGTGATACGTTATCAAAATAGTCAAGCAGTAAAGAGGGTCTTTCAGATGGCCTATATAGGCCTATTTTGGAATTCATGTTTACTTGGAATCACTGAGAAGTTGATCAGATATCCTTATTCATTTCAACGCTGCAGCTGTTTGGCGCCAATGGTAAGTACATCTCTCTCGTTCTAACTCGCTTGCGTGTTATCGCTAAACCTTAATTGGATTTTGACCCAATCAACAACAGCCGATGGTTCGCATGCAGTGAACATGAACAACGCTGATAATTACACAGCTAGCTTGTTTCGGGTCGAGTAAGCCTATGGGCTAAAGCTGTATATTGGTTCCTGTTCGCAGACTGCCGATAGTTCAAGGCGGAACTTTCACGTTTGTCACACCCAGCATTGCCATACTGCTGCTGGACAAGTGGAGGTGTCCCACAGTCCCCGCCAGCGAAGGTATTATCCAACATTTCACACTATCCAAACCCAGGGTTCAGCTGCATGGAGCCAACGGTCTCCAAGTCGAGTTGAATTTTATATAAGCGACAATATGGAACTATGATTTAGAGAACTTTCAATTGCTAGCTGAGCAATATTATTAACGACTCGATTCCGATCTTAATGCTAGCTGCTTTGACTTTCTCAGGCATCTATAATGCCTTTCAGTACTGCTGTTACAATGTACACGTGAGCACTTCAATCCTTGATCTGTATCTGTGTAAATAAACTAGCCACTAAGCGTGGAAACACTTATCTAGTGCTCATTTAGTGCTATTTGTTCCTACCTTTATTTTGACCTATTCGCTTGGTTAATTTTCAGTTCTTACAGTAAACGTGGAAATATTTTAAAATCGTTTGTATTATTAGAAGTTGGATGTGGCATGATGGGGGACTCGAAGTCTTCAATCCTTGGGACGACTGTAGAACCACATTTTGAGAACATGTCCAACTGTTCCTGGTTTGACGCAGCTGGCGAGCCCATCTGGAAATCTCGCATCAGAGAGGTTAGTAGATAAAAATATTCCTTCTAGAATTATTTTGCAAAAGGTATGTTCAACTATGTTTTATAGTCTGCCAAAAGATTGTCTGCACGCATATATTATGATAAATTGAAGTTGGCCAGATGATTGTTTCACTTGAACTTTGAGCTTATCGCTTGCTGATTCTCAAGTCATTCAGTTTACATTAGGACACTAATTGTTACCTAGCCAGAGAAACGACGCTTAGCTTTGAACTATTGTCATTTTCATTAGTCTTGGTGTAAGAGTAAGGCTTTTCAAGCTTTCTGCACTTTAATTCATGATGATTAGGTAACATGCTTAGTTACATGTAGCCTAGCCGTTGAGGTATTTCGCTGCATATAGTCTGTGCATCTGCAGTTAGCATAAGCCTACATGTTGTCTTCAGAGTTTATATAAATAAATCGCATTGTAATATCACATCTTCACACGCACTTACTAATGCAACCTGGTGTACTCTCATTGTCCAGATCCAGGGCGCGATAATGGTCGCCTCGATAGTGCAGGTCGTCATAGGTCTGACTGGCGTCATGGGCTGCATGATGCGCTTCATCGGTCCGCTCGCCATAGCGCCCACCATCTCCCTGGCAGGCTTGGCGCTCTTCGGCGTGGCTGGACGCTTCGCTAGCAAGCAGTGGTGGATAGCGCTCGTGTGAGTAGTGCTACTCTCACTTGTAACCAGTACACAAGCAGTGGTGGATAGCGCTCGTGTGAGTAGTTCTACTCTCTCGCTTGTAGCAGTACACAAGCAGTGGTGGACAGCGCTCGTGTGAGTAATGCTACTCTCAGTTGTAACAGTACGCACAAAGCGCTTTCTCTTCTTTCGTTAACTTGTTGTTGAATCTGATTTTTTGAATGCCAGCGACAGCCCATTGTGGCAGATTAATCAGGGCATAAATGGGCGGCGACGGTGTTTAACATAAAACATTTGCAGTTCGACTGGGGGTGAAGTATAATATGTATTTTTATGACATTCTGATAGATAGATGCTAACTGATAGATAGATGCTAACTGATAGATGGATGCTAACTGATAGGTGCTAACTGATAGATAGATGCTAACTCTAGCGCCTCACTCAGTGCCTGGTGATGGATTTATCCAGTTCTAAATTACATACGAGGACAATCAAAGCGAAGAATTTCCAGGTATTTGCAGCTTTTAAGTCTATCACTCTAATAGTCTAACACTGTGCTATAAATACATATTTAAGTTGCGCATTGTCAGTGATGTCCTTTGTGTTCAGGACGATCGTCCTCATAGCTGCGTTCTCCCAGTACACGAAGAACTTTGAGATTCCTTGCTTCCACTTTAAGCGAGGCCAGGGCTGCATCAGGGTTGGCTTTCCGCTCTTCCGCCTCTTTCCGGTCAGATGCGCCTCCACTTGTTTTTGTTGTTCACGTGAAGTCAGTCAGAGTTTAATGTTGATAAACAGTGAGTTTACTATTTCAGTTTACTGGAACAGACTGGTTAAAATAATCAAATGTAAGAAAATTCTCACATACCTTTGACAGATAGTTATTGAACGGCCTATTTAGTTAAAGCATGTCCTCTGAAAGGAATTTATCATTTTTATATTATTGTCAGTGTCAAAATTAAGGCAGGGGCGGATCCGACTTTCGATAGTGGGGGGGGGGGTAATTTTTTAATACAGAAGGTGTATATTTTAATGCTTTAACTATCTTAACTAAGCCATAGGCCTAGTGCCCCAATCGAATTTGAGATTAATATGCTGCCACTCCTAAGTCACTGCTAGGCTATAATATCTAGGATATACCTTGATACTAGGTATATCCTAGTATCTAGCATGCTATATTATATACCATAATATATACCTAGATACTAGGTATTTTCTAGTATCTAGTATCCTATATTATGTACCATAGTATCTAGGATATATCTAGATGCTAGGTATATTCTAGCATCTAGTATCCTAGATTACTTACCATAATATCTGGGCCTATATGCAAGATACTCTGTTTAGGTGATTCTCGCGATCACGATCACGTGGGCGATCTGTGCGATCCTGACGGTCGCGCACGTGTTCCCCCGCGAGCAGGGCGCGTGGGGCTACGACGCAGCCACTAACCTCAGGCTCGACGTGCTGCAGAAGGCTGCCTGGTTCCGCTTCCCCTACCCAGGTCTCATAATGATGGCTTTGAGATTTTGGGCGATAAACTGCCTGATAAAGATGGCAGTCGCTATGTCCTTTGAAAAGACTTGAAGAATTAAGTTTCTGGGGCCTGTTTCTCTAAATATCTTTTACAAATTTTGTCTTAAGAAAATCTTAGGCAAATTTTAGCGTTTGTTACTGAAAACTCCGCACTGCCATGCGCTCTAAGTCAAATGATGACGTAATGGCGGTCGACGAAGGGATTAAAATTGTTTGTTTCAAATGTGATTTGGGATTAAGTGTGGGCTTAAAGTCAGGGAAACTCTGAGAAACAGGCCCTTGTACAATACCTGGAAATGATGACGTCATGATGTTCAACATGAAAATAATGACAAATACTTATTGCTATTCCTCAGGCTTTGACAGGTAACCCTGTTCCTTCAAAGCTTAGTTTAATTCTTTGAAACTTCAAACTGTCTCAAATGATGTCAGAGATTTCTTAATGGTGAGCTTTGATAACAGAATAGTGGTTGACTAGATGTGACTTGGTTTTGGAGAGCAGTTTGGCAGTGCAATCTCTCTATGCAGGTCAGTGGGGCCTGCCGACACTCAGCACGGCCTCAGTGTTTAGCACGCTGTGTGTGCAGGTCAGTGGGGCCTGCCCGCAGTCAGCACGGCCTCAGTGTTTAGCACGCTGTGTGTGCAGGTCAGTGGGGCCTGCCCACAGTCAGCACGGCCTCAGTGTTCGGCATGCTGTCCGGGGTGCTCGCCTCCATGGTCGAGTCTCTCGGGGACTACTACGCGTGCGCGCGCATGGCCGAAGTCCCGCCCCCGCCCCTCCACGCCGTCAACAGAGGTGGGGGCCCGGTCTCTACCCCTGCTCCACCCCTCCCCCCGAACAAATTTAAATCTGGCACTACCCGTATTTCTGCTTTCAAGCGATCCTTTGAGTGAAAAAACCCTCGCCCGAGAAAGAATGATCTTGATTTTGCCTGTGTTTAAAACGCCATGACCGCTACTGGACTCGCTTAAATTGAACAAGAATGATTAAAGGTGATAAGTATTGGTGAATAACTAACATACATATAAGATCTGATTGCAAAAATCATATACTTTCACACTCCAGGACTTAAATGTATATGATATGGTACGGCTGTTTGCAGCGGTGTGTGTGGAGGGTCTGGGGTGCATGCTGGCCGGTGCGTGGGGCACGGGCACCGGGACTACCAGCTACAGCGAGAACATCGGAGCCATCGGCATCACCAAGGTGCGACTAACGATCACATCAGTTAGAGCTAGGGCTGGGGTTAGAGTTATGGTTGGGGCTAGAGTCTGTAGAATCATTGTAGTTGAACGATTGATTTTCATCTCTTCTTCTTCTCCTTTTTGAATTTTGTTTCTTCCTCTTATTCTTTCTTTTTCTGGTACGTAGGACATAAACCTGTCGATTAACAATATCCCATGGCTCTTACTATTCTATGCATCCCGGAGGTTAATTGGCTCATTGTGATATTTAGTCTGGCTTTGGAGTCCCCGATAATATCTGTTACCAATACAATGCTACTGCGATTTTATTTCGGAAAAAAATAAAGTGTGTGTCTTGTGGGCAACTTTTCGTAGACCATAGCAGCACTGATGATAACCACCCCAGTCCTTGTTGCCGGCAGGTGGCGAGCGTGCGAGTCATCCAGGTGGGAGCGGCCATGATGATCCTTATGGGGATGTTCGGCAAGTTTGGCGCGCTCTTCGTCACCATCCCAGACCCCATCATCGGCGGAGTCTTCATCGTCATGTTTGGTAGGGGGCAGCTCTGCTGCGACCACCCTCTATCGCGAACAAACTGCTTGTTGTAATCCAGGCAATAACCTTTTGACCATGGCATTGATACTAAACATAAATTAAGCATGTGAAAACTGAAATCAGAGAATATGAAATCAGAGAATATGAAATCAGAGAAATGGCACCTTTTCAGCTAACTCTTTTTTTAATAAATAGTATTTCAGGGATGATTGGCAGAGCCTACTTTACCTCACACAATGAATATTGTGAACAATCTTTGAGGCCATTCTTACCTGTAGGCTACGTTATAGTTTCTTACAGCTATTCATTACAGTGCATTTTTAAACATCTTTTTGTCTACCACGACTTGGAACAGCGCAGTTTCACTTTTAAAACTGCACATTTCAGTCTGGACTGCATATTCTGTTTAGTTGTGTTTGTGAATGCTTGCATACTAAAATATAGCGTAACTATTAACAAATTTAATTATTAGTTAATGCGTAATGCGCAGGAATGATAACGGCGGTGGGGATATCCAACCTGCAGTTCGTCGACCTCAACTCAACGAGGAATCTTTTCATCATCGGCTTCACGTTCTTCTTCGGTCTCACGCTGCCCGAGTACATGAAGGAGAACCCCAATGCCATCTCCACAGGTTGTCTGCTGTGTTTATGCTTTTATCTCTGCAACATGTAAGTATGCATGCGTTATGCATATGTCTTGCAATAAAATGAATAGCCTTTATTCACGTACACAGGAGGGTAACAAGAGATCACACCAAAATACAAGCAAATAATAGAAATAAATTACCAGACTTGAAGCAGTGAGTACCAGCACCAATGAGAAAGGAATGAACTACAAAACACTATAAGGAGACAAGTATGTCACGCAAACGGAGATGGAAAAACTATCTTTTGGCGAAGTGTAGCGGACTACGCACATTTACAGTAGCACATCGTTCTCTCATAGATCTAGTCTTTTGCATTCATCCCATATGTAAATAAAATATTTAAAGAATGAATAATAATAATAATAATGGGCTTAGAGTCCGTTTCGGCATCTAGTGATGTCATCGGGGACCTCCCTTCGCCGTGGG
>JAQIWG010002498.1:0-20236 GCA_034695025.1 Chamaedrilus cognettii | reverse complement strand
CTGGCAGCATTTTACCATCCCAGTCAACAGTTAGAGAAGAGCCAGGGGTAAAGGAATCTCTAATTTCCTCAGCTATTCTCTCTCGATTCTTTCGACCGTTATTAATTACTAATGGGTCAAAATTTCAACTGTCTTGTGCAACCTCTAGATATCAATCAAATCCATCCAAATTTTTTTTACTTAATTTCTGCACCAAAATGATAGATTTGAGAGGGTGAGAGTGAAGAAAATGCAAAAAAAAATTTCTTCATGCATTTCATTGTCACCCTAATGTACATGTATGCCTACATACCAAAATATTTAAAAGCGGCGTGTCCGTAGGTCCACATCGGAAGTCCGATTATTCGTTGTTTACACTGTTTTCGTTCTTCGTTGCTTTCGGTACTGCATTCCCGGTTGACCTACATGTATTGAATAGGTGTGGGCCTCAACGTTTTGCTCTGGAACGGCTAGCCTGTACGATATCTGGTGCAAATAAAAGGGCCCTTTAAATAGCCTCTACTACATTAGGCGTCCCAGACGTTTGAATTATTTCATGATTGCTCACATTATTAGTTTGTAACGATTTATTATTATTGTTTAAACATAAAATAAAAAACAACTAAAGACAAAAACGCTTCGATCTGCGATAATGTTTCAGGACCTGACGCGCCTATACGAGAGCAACGGCAAGTACGACCTCTCCCTAGACAAATGGATCCTCACCGTCTCCGACATCCAAACCTCTGACCTCGGCCTCTACCACTGCCTCCTCGTCACCCAGTCCAGCGACCTTGTCCTGGTGAGGCTCGGGCTCAACGCAGGGGGGCCCTACTATGAGAACCTGTGGGACGCCTACTACTGGCTGAACACCACCATAGGGTTGTCTGCCGCAGCAGGGTTCCTTCTTATAGTCGGGGCCGTATATTTGATGCTGCACTTTTGGCCGAATATTTTTAAGAGGGGAAATGTGGTGGAACCGGGAAGAGAAGTGGAAGGGGAGGATGAGGGGAAGTCTGGGAATGGGGCGGTGGAGCGGAATGTGGGTTTGGGGGGGGATGAGGGGAAGGCTGGGAATGGGGTGGTTGAGCGGAATGGGAGTGTCGGGGGGGTAGGGGGGGAAGGGGGCAGAGAGATTGCGTTGAAGGAGATGGGGGGGGAGGGGGCGCGTAGCGAGGGGGGGACGGATAATAAGGGGTTTGAGGATGATATTACGACTGGAGTTTAGAAAGGCGTTACGTCACAGGCTAAAAATGAGACATGGGGCCACATTCGCAGATTTTTCGTAAATTTTTACATAAGCTATGTCGGACGATTTGTTAGCAACTATTAACTTTATTCGGTATTTTTATTCTATCATTATAATTATTCTTCGAATGACAATGAAGAAAACGGCTAAAACAATGTTTAAAGTGAACAAATGATTGGACAAAACAAACTCACTCTGGCAACAACGCTATGCGCTTCTGTCTAAAAACACTCCTACGCTGCAGCACAGAAATATCTATTTCTCCGAGCCACTGTTCATGTCGTAGAATACATTTCAGCACTTTTAAAGTCAAATTGTCAGAGTTGATGTACGCTTTGCTTTCGGTTATTCGTCGTTTAAGATCGTTGAAAATTTTCCATTATTTAACTATGCGCGTTGGTTACAAGCGTTGGCAGTCAAAAGCTCAAAATGGTCACAGTCGGCATTAATTCGATGCACCTAGACAAAGGAATGTCTTTCAATAAACGTAGGAAGAATCGTGAATCTACAAAGTAGCAGTCATCGCATTAGTAAATAGTGATGCTAACTGATATCGTTGTGAATGCAATTGCTCAACTTTCAATTAGATTCTAGCTGTCAAGCTTTCAGATGAAACCTTAAACAATATTTCATGCGAATGAATAACGATCTGTATATAGAAAGAAAATGTGATAGATGTTATCAACGTATCAAATGCTACAACTCACCGGATACTGCCTCACATAGGCCAAGTTAAGTACACTTTGGTTTACGAAGATCTGAACATGTTACCATGTACCAGGTAAAATGTACCAAGAAGCCCAAGCTATTTAGAAATTGAGTTTTGAACATTTTATTTTCTCTGCCAAAGCCACATCGCGGGAATCAATTGATTCAAAATTTGCTGACCGCAACTCAGTGTAGCTGACCGCAACTCAATGTAGCTGATCACAACTCTGAATAGCTGACCGCAACTCAGTATAGCTGACTGCAACTCAGTATAGCTGACCACAACTCAGTATAGCTGACCACAACTCAGTGTAGCTGACCACAACTCAGTATCATAGACTACAACTCAGCATACAGTAATGCACTATATTATATATAGAATCTACATTGGTCGATTGTTAATAAATATATAAAGTATGTACATAAACACTGCCATTCGCTGAGAGAAGTTAAAGTTTGGCATTGTCAATGCAGGATTCAGGATAGTCCTCTACTTCCAAGGAACTCAAATAGGTCGACGCCATTTCATGAAGATACTTGTACTGGTCCTAGTGACAAACCATCAGACATCCAATGGATCAATTAGATAAAAGGCAAAGAATAGAAAAAAAAAAATATATATATGTGGCGGTGTTTGTAATTAAATATAAATAATTACGATCACGATAAAGAAACGTCGAATGCGTACAAATTACTGGAGAAATAGTAAATTTAATGGACATCAATTCCAGCGGAACAAAATTAAAATTAAATTGTTCATCATGAATGAAAAAAGACATTATTAATCGTGACGAATTACAGAAAAACAAGTAAAATCATCAAAATATTTAATGCATCATGTTAAATTATATTCTGTAATTACAAAAAGGATCATGTAGATGTAGCAAACAGGCATTTTTTTGTATACAGAAATACTTCAAATGATCATGTTCAGTATTTCTGAATAATTAGAAACTTATGATTAATGCATACACCTTCATCCTTCAATCTGCTTTTAATGTTAACAAAATACCATAAATTATTAAATACCGCTGAAAAACTCGCATTTAAGCGCAAACTCGAAGAAGCGCAGAACGAAATGATACTGCTCTGTGCGATAGCGGTTTTTATCACAAGCTAAGATAAAAAGAAGAAGAAGAACAGCGTACAATGTTTGAGATGAACTCGGGCCTGGTGCGGCGGACGCGCTTGACTGAGTTGAAGATGTCGACCACACACTCGAGCTTCATCTCGTCAAGCGCGTTCATCAGCGCACAGAACAGACCTGTGCGCTCTGCTCCATATCTACGCAGATCCAGATAAAATATCTGTATATCCATTCATCTGTATATCTGTATAAAAAACATATCCGCACCAGCTTATCTCTGCTCCATATAATACGGATAAAGGAGGGCGCGCACCTTTTTCTCTCCGTGTTTGCAAATATTGAAAAATGCTGATAACATTGTTACAATATACAAGTTGTATGCAATTCGAAGGAGGTCTGCACGCTGGGCTCTGTATACTATGACATCTGTTATAAAGATAAACTACACTAGAGGTCTCTGCTTTCTGCTGTACACAACAATCACGAGCAAACAAGCATAATTGCACACACAATACGACCACACATTTTGACACAAATATTTCATTAACTCCTGAAGCTCATGCATAAATTCAATGACGACGATGAAAGCAAGAAAAATACTTACGACTGGTTACTCGACCTCGATTTGACTACGAATGAATTGCTGCTAAGTTTTGTGGTCAGAATTAGCCAATGTGACTACATGAGTATTGTCTCAAATAGTCCAAGTGGTTAATTTGGACCACAAGACTTAATGACAGTTAATTCGCACTCAAATCGAGGTCGAACAACCGGACGTAAGAATTGGTGCAATGGCATAAATAAAATTAACCCGATAATCAATAATTCATATCAAACTGAGTCGAATGAGTGCCGGTACTCACAGGCAGTGGAGGAGGATCTTGCTGGCGGGGTTCTTGGTCTGACAGCGCCCCACCTCGCCGTGCAGCTCGAGCAGGGTGGCGCGGTCCCTCGGGAAGGGCGAGTCTGCGGGCCAGTCGAGCAGGCGAATGTGGCGCACCTGGAGAAAAAATAAAAACAGCTTAAACGTTAAAAGAAATACATGCGTTACAACTTATTGACTAGCGTTGCTAGCGATGAGATAATGATTGATTTCTGACGTTAAACAAATGAATAATTGCCTGGTACGGGGTTGGCAGCTAGCGACGCAGCGTTGCCAAAAAGCATGCAACGCACGGTTTCATAGTTGCCGGCGCCAGGATTTGAACCCAGGCATCTGGACTCTTTGTTTGACGCCTTAACCACTACACCACACCATCACTACACTACAGCACCCTACATATATAGATATTACTAGCAGCAATATAGAGACAGATGTGAAGGACCTGGCAAGCCCCGGCCTCCTGTCGCCTGCTCAGCGTGTTAGCGTACAGCGGCTCGTCAGGCTCTGTCGTCGCTGAGCTCACTGTGTCAGATTCCGATCCCCCTTTGGACTGCTACAACACAGGAAATACAGTTGACTGTTTTTGTACCTTTTTTCAGGCCTAATTGCAAACGTACAGTTCAGTGATGTCATAGGTTGGGACATATCACTAGATTTAGAGATCTAGTGATGTGTGGTGTAGGCGCTGTGGTGTAGTGGTTAAGGCTTTGGACTTTGAGTCCAGAGGACCAGGGTTCGTGTCCCGGCGCCGGTGCCACCGGCAACTATGAAACCATGCGTTACAGGCCCTTCAGCAAGGCTGTTAAACATACAAGTGTCGCTAGCTGATATTCATCATCCAGAGTAATTTATTATTCTTGTTGGCGACAGGAAGGGCATCCGGCCGTAAAAATCTAGCTCCAATACAAACGTCTAACCTGTGTCAACATGGACACGGCGTTACAGGCTTGTAGCGCATTAGAATGGACGTCATGAACGATGATCATCAACATTCGAGATATTTCAGTGATTTAGGGATGTCGTGTTTAACGCACTCCCCAGGACATCTGGGGATATTTGCTACGAAATGATGCCTTTTATAATGGAAGCTGGAGAAATTTTTGCGAAAATATGCAACCTAGGGATTTTTTTAGCCGAGATACCCAGATTCAAGGAATATCCGATTTTAGCTCAACGGTATCACTGGTGCCGTCGTAACAAATGAGGTTGTAAAAAATTCAACGGAATCAACAGTAAAAAGATTGAAGTTCAGAATTATCAAATTACTTTTGCCGAATGATGCTTTTAAGCAAATATCAACGCACACGGCGCCTCTCAAAATGTGAGTTCCTTTCGATCGGTAAAGGGTTGGAACAAGCTACTAGTGCCGTATATGTAATGCTATGATGCCCTGTGACTCCGATGAATTCCGTGTTTATGATGCTCAGCTTTACAACGTTAAATTTACTATACAAGGCTTGTTTGTTTTGCAATGTTCAGTTTTGTTTTTTGCGCGCTGGCTTTACACAAACTTCGCTTAGTTTTTTGACCATTTGTTTTGCGACGTTCGCGTTATTTTTTGACCACTTGTTTTTTCAGTTTTTTGCCATAAACTTTGCTTCCGTGAATACTCTGGGCCAGGTAATGACTAATTCTGAGACACAATCTAGGATTATCTCACCGCAGCCGACTTGCCGTTGAAGATAATCCTCAGATCGGAGACGCTGATCGACTCGGTGCGGATCTCACCAATGTTTGTGATCTCAAACCCGCCCACGACGAGCGTCTGCTGATCCTCGGGCCAGTATTGCTGCCAAGTTGCATCAGTTTTGTATAAACAAACTGTGGTGAAATGTTGAGATTTGGATGGAACAAAGAAATTGAACGCAAGAACCTGCCACGCGGTAAAGCGCTAAAAAGAAGAACAGAAGGGCTCAAATCTTTGCTAGCCTAGATTACAACGGATTGTTGTAATCAAAGGACCGCGTGTAGCAACACACATGTAGACCACAGAACGTAATATTACAGGCTGGTTCAGTGCCTCGGGGACAAGCGGCATACCCCTCCCTCTTCTTTATTCACCCCCTACAACCCTTCCCTCTTCTTTATTCACCCCCTACCACCCCTCCCTCTTTTTTATTCACCCCCTACGACCCCTCCCTCTTCTTTATTCACCCCCTACGACACGCCCGAGGAGCTCTGAGCTACAAATCTACTCAATTTTTCCCCGATCAACAGGGGGTTCGTACCTCAGCTTTGGTGCCGAGGTCGTTGAGCATGACTATGGCCGCACTGTTGGAGTCTCGCACGAGGCGCCAGAACTCTGTCGCGGTCCCAGTCATCGGCATCTGTGTGGCAATGTACGCCTGCTGCTGTCTGAACCCCTGCACACAGGGTCGCGTGGAAAGCAAGTCCTTACGTAAGTCTTTCTAATAGCCACACAATTGCGACTAAAAATGATCGTTTTATCATTTCAAGACTTGTAACTACATAAAAAGCAACGCAACTATGTTTTTGTCATGAAGTAATTATTGCAATGATAATAATTAATTGACCAATGATGAATGCATGCGAGAAACAGTAAAAAATAAAAGTTATTGAAAAAAATTTAAATACAGTTAGTTATCGCCTGTTACATGCTACTAAAACACAGCTCGGTTCAGTGCCTCAGAGCTAAGCAAAGAATCGCCCCCTCCATTCTTAAATCACCTTTTACAACTATATGGCCAGCGGAGCTCTGAGGCCTCATTCGCGTACATTTCGTAAGATCATCTTAAATTATATCCTAAATCAAATTTTAAACAAATAAAATCCGTATGCCAACCGCCGTGACGTCATCATGCGGTGTGAGCGCGACGGTGCAGAGTTTCCAATAAAAAATATAAGATTTTCCTAAGATTATCTTAAGACAATCTTAAGACTAAGATTGTCATAAGAACGCTTTCTGAATGAGGCCCTGGTTTGCAACCCAATTCCCTGCTCCTTTAGCTGCTAAAAATGTCATTCACTTAAGACTAATTTATACTTTATAAATAGCCGCACTAGCCAGGAGTAAAGCTAACGATAAAGGATGATCAAAAGAAAGAGACTTGAAGTGAAAACATGGTGGACTGACGTGAACGTAGACTGCGTTGATATATGACTCGGGGTTGTTGTCGAGCGCTTTCAGAACGGGCAAATAGCTGTCGACTGCCAGACGAGCAAAGCAATGCTAAATCTCTTATGTATATCTGACCACTTGTTCAATGCGCTAGATATTCAATATTAATATAGATATACATTCAGCATCGGAGTATTACCAAGTATTGATTGTGAACCGGGCAATTCTCAAATAGTAGAAGTGTGCAAAAAAATAAATTTTGACTATATGTTAGATTTTGTAAATATTAGCCACAAATAAATTGCAGACTACGTGAGGAGCGGTGCTGTCAGATGCAGCGCTGCATCCGAATAAGAATTTTATTTTCTCATTGACAGTTGAAAAATAATTCAAATCTTAGCAAAATCTTAAGCCACTGCAGTAACCTGGTAGTAAGTTGGGCGTTCGATTTTTTGACCGATTTTTTTCCATCACAGCCTGACTGTAGAGGAAGGGAGGAAACTGCGGCTTCAGCGCATTCAAGACCTGCACAATTGCATAAACATCAATGATTCATCTGGTAAATAAACAACTTCAAATATTGTTTGAGTACTCAGAAATTACTATAGCAGTGCTTCACTGTCAATGTTATTCTTAGCAAAACCTAAAAGTCAAATAAGTCTAAAATCCAAAAGACATAAAAAAATAGGTCACCGCACTTACGTTGAGCTGTTGCGTGAGCTTGCGTGATCCATTTGTGCCGCCCTCTGATCGGGAGAGCTCCGCGTGGAACTGTTTAAAGTCTGTGTTCTTGACCTCGACATCCTGGGCTATGAGTGCTTCCAATAGGGCGTGGTGTAGGAATATGTACTGCGCCTGCGGCCAACAGATGCATAGAGACTTCAGATGCTGTACTCTACGGGGTGCTCTAAGGAAATTTGACTTTTTCATATTTTACGGAGTTTGAAAAATGAAACTGTACACCTAGAAAGTCGCGGGGATGGGGTGGGGGGGAGAGGGAGGGGGTGCAGACGAAGATCTTTCCCTCAGTGAACAACTCACGAGCGGAGAGGAAGGTGCTGACTAAGAAACTCAAGTTGACATTTTCCATCTTTTTCTCTAAAATTCCATAGTGCACATTTTCTTTATTTCTACTGCACATGGCCTATGCATGACCTTTAAAATTCCAACGCATTTAAAATTTTAATTGCATATTCTATGCTCAACTGCATTGAACCAAATTTATTTTAAATTTTCGCAAATTTAACCAAACGTCCTAGTCTTGCTCTCTCACAGTGGACTGGACCATGTTGACCCGCTGCAGACGCAACCTCTCGATACACTTCTGAATGTCGATGAAGCCTTCGTGCTTGGCTTGTTGTAGGAGGATGTCGAGGGCTATCAACGTCCCTGTCCGCCCCACACCAGCACTGCGACAAACAGAGCCACTCACTGACTTATCTACTTGCGCACTTACTAATTTATTAATGTCATTCACTCATCTACCTATTATCTTCTCTATACTCACTCATCTACTCATGCATTTATCTACTCATGCACTTACTCATTTATTAATGTCATTCACTCATCTACTGATATAATACATTTACCCATGTAGCACACTAATCTACTTATACACCAAATCATCTACTCAGAACTCACGTCATTCACTTATTTACTCATGTCATTCACTTATTTACTCATGTCATTCACTTATATACTCATGTCATTCACTCATTTAGTCATATCATTCACTCGTTTTAAAATGCTACCCACTGATCCATGTCCACAGGCATTTACCCTTATCACCCACACACTTACTCACGTCTCTCACTCATTATTCATGTTCATCACTCAATTGCCCACATCACCCACTCATTGGCTCATGTCAGTGATCTATGCATGTCCCGGGCTCATTTATATATGCCAAGAAGTCATTTTATAATGTGAGTCACTCACTTGCTCATGTCACTTACTCACTTACTCAAGTCTCTCACTTACTGTGATCCCTTCACTGAGTGCTTGAAAAAAGCGAAAGATTGGTCATGTAACTAGCATTGAGTGATTGAAAAAAGTGAAAGATTGGTCATGTAACCAGCACTGGGTGATTGAATGGGTGAAAGAATGGCCTTGTAACTGGCCCTGAGTGATTGAAGAAAGTGAAAGAAAGACTTTGTAACTGGCCCTGAGTGATTGAAGAAAGTGAAAGTAAGGCCTTGCTTATTACCTGCAGTGAATCACGATGGGTCCAGGTATGGGGTGCTCCAGTTCAGTCTTGACGATGAGCTGGTGGAACTTGAGCATGGACGTGCATGTATCTGGGACATCCTGGTCCGGCCAGGTCATGAAGTGGTACTGGGTCACCACGCGTTTTGTGTCACCCTGTAGGCAGAGAAATATATCAAGGATTAAAATCATATCACTGTGAAGTTTTTCCATGTCATTTGAAAAACTGCTTGCGGCATGTTGGAATACTTATTTGCATCACCCTAGAATAAAAACTACAACTAGCCATATTTTTCTTTAAAAAATTTGTTATCATAAAACTAATTGGGAGTTCGGTCGTCACTGACAAGCCATTATACGTTATTTGAAAAACTTCTTGCATCGTTTGTATCATAATTTTAAATAACTTTATTGTATCATATTAAAAGAAAAAGTAGAACTAGCCATCACTTTCCATGAAGAATTTTTATATAAAAAATTATTGATTAGTCTGGCAAAGGGAGTACCTTGCGGATGTGCAGGGTGCGGGTGGTGAAGTCCTCCCCCTCCTCCTCCCTGACCGTCAGCACGGACACAGCGCCAAATTTTGTCTCGGCGGGGGCGAGCGGGGGGGGCCAGTACTGCACACACTTGAGCTGCGACATAAAACCAGACAAAATTGACTTTACATTGCAAATTATTTTAAAGATTTCTTGACTATTTATTTTTGAGGATTTTATTCCTAAATCAGATTCTTAGGAGATAAAATTCGTCGACTGCTCTGACGTCATAATTTTGATTTGCGGCAGTGGTGATAGTAAACCACAAGATTTTCTAAATTTTGCTCGAAAACTTTGCTATCTTGTGATTGTTGTCTAAGAAAAACATAGCTAAGCTAAATATTTCCTAAGATGATGTTGTTAATTTGGCTGCGATTCGATACTTTTACATAGCGTACTGCCTGGACATAGCTTGGATCTTTTCTAAAGACAATAACTCATTGCGTTGTGCTCCAAAACTCTCGCTCGTCAAATTAAAACTAAAATTTGTCTACAGAAGACTTGTTCGCCATGCTTTTCTGTTCTAAATTTCAATATCATTCTCGCTGGACTTAAATTTACTGCAAGCATCTAGGTTCTATTAAAATTTGGATCACGTTAGCGTTATGTTTCTAATGAATTCTATGCGGATACAACGTCAGACCCACAAAAAGTAGACCTAAAAAAGACGTAAAGAGGTCTTGTAAACCTTTTCGCCCTCGAATATCTTTGTGACCATCACGATCCGGTGACAGTCCTGCTGCCAGATCATTAACCAGAAGTCATTCACCGTGTTCTCCATCGGCCCTTATACAGAAACAACACAACGACATAGTATTAGAAACCAACTCTAAATACTTAGGGCCGGTTTTTCTAACACGGGTTTAATGGTAGTTCAGGATTTAACGCACCACTTTGCACAGGCTAAACCCTGAACCACCATTAAATCCGTGTTGGAAAAACCGGCACTTAGTGACTGTAATGATTTTTTAAGATGTTTCAAGTAAGCATTGGCTTACGATTAAAGTTTGCGACTAATCATCCCATCGGAAGTTCAATACTGTTGGTAAAAGTAGTTCTTAAATATGTTAAATTGATCGTCTAAAACGCTGTACATTGCATAATTAATACGTATTAACGAATTGATAGCAGTGACATGAATGGATTACGAATGTAATTTGTATTTTCGCAACAAAGAACGTATCGTCAGGTAGCAGTAGCAGACTAGCAGTGTGAAATACATAAAAAATTATTTGCTTTCTTATATATTTCTAGCAAATTTAAAACACTGGGATTACAGTTATTCAAAATAATAGATGACAAATATGACCAAAGATAATAAAAGATTAACATTTATACAAAAATAAAAGTCCATTCTGATTTTATACAGCACTAAATACCTTGCGTAGCAATGTACTCCCTCTTTTGCACGTACCCCTGAAAATACATATAACACGCGCTAAAGTATTATACAGCAATCGTAAAATGAAAAGCATGCGCTCTTTTGCGCAAAATAGTACAGTAGGCTGTAATTTTTAAAATAGAATTAAGTGGAGCTGATAACTGATATTAATTTAGGAAGGATTTATGACATACGATGTTGAACCCAGTTGTTGTCGAAAGCCAATTATCTGAAAGCATAATTGCCAAAATTCCTGCAAAGAATCCTTTTGCAAAAATCTGATCACTAAACCGTGACTCTATATTTTTCAAACGTTTAATTTTTGTCAACATAAAACAGCGCAAATTAATGTAATCTCATGATTTCATTGGCTGCTGCAGAAGAAGTCTAATGGTCAATAGCTAAGCCCCACTCACATCTACGTAGCTTGCGTTGATATAGTCCGAGTCAGCTCCAGCCGATAAACAAACTCGATTCTCGTTGACTACGAAATTACAAAAAATATACGTAGAACGTTGTAAAACAAAATCATATGCAAAAACATTAAAAAATTTAAAATTCCTTAATCAAATTACCTGATATACGTATGACAAAAGCTACACTATAATTATGTGTCAGCGCAATAGCTCAGTAATAGCAAAATGAGCAACTTTCAGGGCATTGTTGACTAACACGATCATGAACTATTCCTTAACCGGTTCGTGAATGCGCTTAGAAAATAATTCACGAACGTATTTGCTAACCCTTGTAAATTGTTTGAAACAGTGTCCCATAAATTAATTCGCGGCAATGATTAACGATTAATTGGCAAATCCGTATTGGCTCATTTAATGCGCACAACTTCGAAGGAGCGCCCAAATTTTCAAAAGTATTGAAATAATTCTCCAAAAACGGTGGGGGCATCAGGGGGAATTATAGAGATCTAATAGGCTGCTGCTGACAAATCAGGATCAATCACTGCTCACAGGGAAGAATGTTGATGTAGCGGTTTTTGCCAGCGAGCTTCTTGCCAGCACTGCAGCTCTTGATGCCAGTCCCAGGTAACAGCTAAAACCAGACAACGCGACAAGGCGAAGCGCTGTGGCCGAGTGGTCTAAGTCGCGGACTTCGGATTGCGAGTGTGGCAGAGAGTCGGTTCGAACCCCAGCCGAGGCAAAAGATTTCGAGTCACTTTGTGCACCCTTGGCAAAGGTGCTTAATTTCGTCAGCCCTGCATGTAATCATCCATTCGAGTGGAGTGCAGTAGAGAAGTTGAAGTTGAAGAAATTTCTATATACAATACACGCACGTTACGCATTTTAAAACACGTACGTTGTTGTACAAGCAATAATGTCACCTAATAATTACGAAGCGCTGTGGCCGAGTGGCCAAAGTCGCGGAGCTTGGGTTACATCTTCGACAGCCCTTCGGTTCGAATCCTATCCGCGGCAAGGATTTCAAGTCATTTCGTGCACCCTTGGTATAGGTGATTTAAATTCATCAGCACAGCAAATAATCATCCATTACGGTGAAGTTTGCACTGAACCAGACTGTAATAGTCTTCGTTACTCACACAGGGCCTTAAATAAAAAAGAAGAAGAATCTTACGCTGAACTCTGTGCGGTATTTGTTCATGTCCATCTGGTGACTCTGCACGTGGCCCAGCAGCTCGTTAAGTTTGATTGGCCGTGGCGCCATCTCGGGAATGTCGGTAAACACCTCCTGGTCCTCACCAGAGGTCCCGCGGAAAGCGCCGTTGTCCGTCCCTCGAACCTTCTCCACTGACACACACAGCGAAACGCGTTGTTGAATCACACCTGATAACGCTGATAGTAACCTTTTATTTTGTTCATTTGGAATTGGAAGATAACATATATACAATTCAATTACAGCGACGCCGTGACGTTTGAAATCTGGCGTCTAGTGACGCCTGGGATACGCTTTTTTAGCGCCGTTGTGTAACGTCAAGGGTTCGTTTTTTGGCTTCTAAGACTAATTTTCTGGCCTCATACACTCATACACCCCGCGACGCCAGTTAATTTAAGCTCTGTAACTAATATATCCTTAGCCTTAATGTTAGTTCAATCTAAAGATTTCCGCTTTCTGTATGTAGTCTGTTGCACTTCTCCCGCACCTACGATTCAAGCAAATGATGTTTTTCCATCTCCGTTTGCATGACATATTCTCGGTGCGTTAAAAGTGCAATATACATACATACATACATACATAAAGATTAACTCATAATTACACTCATAGTGCAGAAGATAAAGAGAAAGTGTAGCAGTCTATAAAAGCATCGTATCACTCACACGTGCCAAGTAGGACGTTGGTGGTAAGGCCAGAGTCTCGCTTTTTATTCCTCCTCCTGAAGGGCATCATTGTACAAATGTCTACCAAACAAATAAATCCTCAAACCTCATAAAATAAAATAAATAACCACATATTTTCGTTTATTCTGTTCATGTCCATGTTTTCACACATAGTTTAGATGTGTGTGCCATAGTGAGGACTGCTGGAGCTGGGTTTCTATGGCCGGATGCCCTTACTGACGCCAACCATATCAATAATTGTCTGGCGTGGGGTTAGCATATGGCGACACTTGTGTGTTTAGCTGCCATGCTGAAGGGCCTGTAACACATGCATAGTTTCATAGTTGCCGGTGCGTGGCCCTCAACACAGGCTAGTCACAAAGATTTATGAATATTTCTCTGTTTCATATTATCTTATAAAGTAACTCAAGTGAATACAGAAGGAAGAAGCAAAACCTGATTTATGAGTCAAAAATTAAGGACGCAAAAATTTTTACCGTTGCAATTTTTTGCAAAAAGTCATCTGGTCACACCGCTACTTTGGACTTAGGCCAACATTTTTCTGGTCACATTGATGCTTACCTGCAGAGCACTACGGGTAGGACGATGACAAGGACAAGCAGCAGGACAAAGCAAGGCACACCCACGGCCACACCGATCACCATGGCAGTGTAGGGGGAAATTCCCCCCGCTGCTGCGAGGCTTTCTGGGCTCGTATTGGGGGGGAGGGCTGGGCTTGTGGTGTCCATTACTACTGTAATGAAAATAACAGAATTATAAATTATCAAATTGAAAATGACAAAATTGAAAATGATCATGAAAATTTCAACAGATTATATTCCGTAATGTATATTCCGTATATTCCGTTTCACAAGTGCGTTCATTAGAAATGATTCGATAAATAGGCTTCTACACGTATATTACAATATATTGTATCAGTTAACAAATAACATTTGAAAAAATAACAATTTTGATCAATCAGTAGGACGAATAACTGATTACTCCCTCAGAAAGCATGTTCCGTTGTTCCCGTAAATTTTTACAAACGCGCTAATTAGAAGCGATTCAATAAATAGGCTTAAATTTTCCAATATATTGCAATAATTAACGAGTAACATTTGAGGGAATCGCCATTTCGATCAGTAGGTCAAACAATTTATTAATTGTGAAGAAAGCATGATACGGAACATAAATCATGTCATTTCGTTCGACATTAGAAGAAGAAGTATTAACTAAATGAAAAAACACGGTTAATGTTTAACAACGGCTAAATATTTCTCGTTAAACAGCGGACCGTGCCTACGAATTTGGACTACTATAAACTACTTACTACTATAATTGATAGCAGTCCAAATTTTTTGGCTATGCTAGAAAGTTGAACGGTAAAGAAGATTATTTGATTACCTCTGCAACTGTCGGCCAAGTGTAAGCAGCAGTTTAATCTTTGCTCAACTTAAAACAACCGAGTTGATGCGCGCGGTTCTCGGACCTTCTGCATGCGGCATCTTTTAAGGGCCACAACATTAAATGGCGCTTTTCGATTTTGGACAGTCACAGAACAAAACTGACATCACGATCCAATCATATCAGATAAATTACATCTCAGATCACATTTCTTTATTCCGTTGCTATTCTTACGTTGTCGTTGTTCTTCTTTAGTGTATGTTTGTGCTACGATTTTGGTGAAATGAAGGTGAATTTCAACCCAATATGATTAGACTATTGGCGGTTCTAAAATAGATCTTAGCTCATTTTAAAACTCTCGTTAGAACAACTGGCCCTCATTTGGCTCACCAGAGGAGCTCATCAGAGCTGTTGTCGGTGTCGGCACTGTCGGCAACACTTGTTTTGTTGTCATTTCCGTTGTCCGAATCGTCGTCGTTGTTTTTGAAGTGGATGACGTCATCGGCGACGACGTCGACGCTGACGTTGAAGAAGACGATGACGTCAGATCGGATGTTATCGGAGACGGGAATTGCGTTTGGGGGACGGTGTCAGGGGATGGCTGAGAGGATGGCGGAAATGACGTCATCGCTAATGAGGGGGAGGAGGTGGGGTGAGGCGTGGTGCCGGGGGTTGGGACGCTGAAGGGTGGCGTCGTTATTTGAACGGTAGAAGCTGATGTAAACACCAACATAACACGGGTTTTATTCAAAACGCATTTAAAGATCTTATATTGATATTCACCATTGCGAGCTAACCTCGAGTTGACTCAATCGGCGGATTGCGTGACGTCACGCTAGCCACAGGAGATTGACAACGGTCACTCTCAACTCGCCGATTGACCAACTCGAGGTTAACTCGCAATGGTGAATACCAATGTTAGTCTTAAGAACTTCTTTTATCAATCTTAGGAAAATTTTAGAGGTTATTCTTTTATCTGAAACTCGACGCACAAATCTAATGCTGTCGTTAGTGCGTTTTGCGAACGGTTTGAGCTATTAAAATTCGGACTTAGAAAAAACTGAAGAAAAACTAAAGAACAGTATCGACTCAAATGTTATGAGCAAACAAATAAATGATTTGCAACCCGGAGCTCTCCACGCGTGTCGTAAGAGGTGCATCAAAAAGGAGGAGCGGTATTTGCTTGGCCGCAAGACCAGCTGGGCAGTCATGTCCTATCGACAGATCTGCGCGACTACCACGGGGAACACATTTCTCCATTTGATTTATAATGATTTTATTTTTTCACTGTCAAAAAAAGATGTAAAAAAGACACTGTACCGGACTGTAACAGTCTTTGCTACTACGCAGTAGAGCCTACTACTCGAAAACCATGGAGCCATAAGGAAATTTGTAGGCACAAATTTCCATACGATAAGTGTCATGGCAAAACTCAAATCAAATCAGATCAAACATCGAATATTGTTTAAACTTTCATCCAAGGACAGTATGGTAGTGGTAGATACAGTTTCTAAGCATAATCAAGTATCTCCCTCATCACGTTGACTTTAACTTTATTAGGTGCATCCTAAAATCTAGCCTATATCAAATATTATCGCAACGCTTGAGTGACCGTGGACTGCCTGTTGAAGGAAGTATAAGAGCGAAAAGAGCATTATTTACACGCAATATTCCCATATAAGGCCCCGACAAGCCTCAGTGAGTTCTCAAGTTCTGATCAACTCAGTGGGAAAGGACCGAGAGGCTTTTGTAGCATATAGTATACATTGTACGCCTAACCACGAACCATGAGACGTGACAGGACACTGCAACGGTGTTCGCCCTGGCCACAGCCTGCCATTATAGGATGGAAACACTAGCATCGATCCTACTGGGGGGTCTGGGGGGATCGGACCCCTGCACCCAAATATTTTGAAACGATACTTTGGATGCTTCGGTGTCCGATCTTGTACAATACAAATTTCATACACTTTAATATTTCGCTTCTCAATTTTGAGCAAAACTATTAGAACCTCGTGCAATGCGCAGAACAGATCGACATGAAGCCATACGCGTCAAGACGCTAACTTGCAGGCTGCTATAATTGTCTGCGAGTGTAGGCCAACTTTTAATAGCAATCCTATTCCAAAATTAGGCCTAATCATTATAGAGCCTAAATATCAAACCCAATCATATCACAGAATATAGAATATCACATCATATCATGCCTCGCAGCGTTGCATCACGGCCTATTTTGCCGTTCAGCTATAGGCCTACTCTGGATTGGATCGGATCCAATATTTAAGCATTGGATCAACCGTCGCACGAATTTCAACCTTTATTATGTAGAGGAAATTGGATGTTCAAATAATTCAACTAATTAGGCTCATCTCACAACTGGTTCGCTGAGAGATCTGGCACAAAACTGGCTCTATGTGTCCCAATCATTACGCTCGGGTCTCGAAGCGACGGCACCAGCCTATGCATGTACAATTGTACATACACATGTAGGCATAGACTCCACAGAATCTATGGTATAAGCTACAATCATGAGGGTTACAATGGCTGCTAGCCTAGCCCATCGTAACCTGGCATGCAATAGGGCTTAGGCCAAACAAAATCAAAGCGCATTATAGCCTGCAGTAAGCCGAAATGTATGAACCACAAAGACCACCATGTTTAGTCACAAAAACATACACGTAGACCTACTGTTCAGCGAAAAAACAAACAGAGTAGTCAGTATTGCCTAAACTCATGCGATTGAAGTGAATAAAATTAATAAAACATTACCGCCATAGCACGTAAACCGTGGACTGACTTAATGAGAGGAAATCGAATACTATATTTGTGTACTTTTAATTATTTATTATTTATTATTTATTATTATTTTTAATTATTTGTTAGAGGAGGGGGGAGTATGCTCCCATTTCTCCCTCACAGTTCAGGCGCTGTACCGTTTAGGTCTAAAGGTCTAATCGTGCCAAGGTCGCTCCTAATTTCCAAAAACATATATTCACATGCCTTCACAACGCAGTTACTATTAAAATGCTACGTGAACATGAAAATAGTTATGTCAGGATTAAATACCTAGGCTTCAATGTAGGCCACACTCTTGGCTATGTTGTAAGCCTAAAAGCAGTAAGCCTGTTGAAATGGCCTAACCCCAATCCTGCAACTTGAAATCTGTACACACGCAGCTGGCTCACGCGCATTATGTAGTCACACGCGTAGAAAATAATACCGATTTCCTTCAAATAGTTTTTTTTGCGAGTCAAGCGAGTTTGTCATTGGAAACGAATTAATTTTTTGGATAAAATCTTAATGTTTAAAAGAGTGGCAGTGTCACAAAATGACGAAAGCAAATCAAAGTCTTATTTCAGAGCAGAGATAACTTACATGAGTCAGAAGTGTTTGGAGTCTGGCTTGTAACTAACAGCACCCACTGCGTTGATATCAAAGCCTGAATCCAAAACTGCTGTAGTACAACTCTCATTATTGCCGCCATAATGTTCGCAACCCTATAATGAGCCAGGACCTCCAACAGAGAAAACTATTAATTTCTAATAAAAAATCTGTAGCCCAGCGCGTTGGAGTGTAGGGCAATAGAATATCCTCCGTCGTGTTCTGCACTGAAGTCAACGCGACTGCTTGACTGTTTGAATGACAGTGAGCTCAGACGACTGCAGCTTGACTCCATGTTTCGCTGTTCGTTGCTTGCTGCCTGATTCGAATGCTCATATTGTAGGCCTACTGGTATTTTATAACAAATTGTCGTTTTTTTTAATATTCAATGATTACTATTAATTTTTGATTAACAGTATTTTGATAGCAGTTGGATAGCGGTATTGGTTACGCTAACGATGGAACGATAATAATAATCTCTAATATTTATTATATTACAAAGGCCTGGCACAACGGTGTGATGATTCAAATTAAGTCGCCTGCAGGTTTCACGCTTCGCTGGCACGGAAGGGAGAGAGTTTTGTCTTGCGGTGCGCAGCAGTGTTGGGCGATACGTGCAGTAGGCTACTAAAGCTACTATATTCAAATTGTATGCTGACACCGAGTGCATCCGCGCGCAATCAACCCTGCAAATAGAGCAATAAGGATTAAAATACAAAGTGCTCGAATTTTCGTCGTTTACGCGTTTTCACTGTCATGCAAGCCTCGCCTGTATTACAATCATATGGCTCGAATAAAACGGCTCCTTTTGGCAAACGCTGCATGCACATGTTACACTGCTGCTTGCATGTGTATACCAGATAGCCTTGTGCGGTTGGATCCATTTTGTTCGACCGTGCACTCCGTCATTTCTCCTAGCAAGATGTCGATGCATATCTCATAGGATTTGTAAATATAATGTGCTTAGGGACCCGTTTATGAATATCTTCAGGGATATGTTTTTACCACTGTATTATCAAACCTCAATGCTTCGTTATGTGCGTGCAGATGAGCGGATGAGAAATATTGTCTCTAACGCATCTCTTCCATGAATGGACAGGGATCTAATAGACCCCTGTACATGCATGTAGAGGGATCTAATAGACCCCTGTACATGCATGGAAGAGAAGCGTACGCAATATATAGAGGGGTCTATATATTGCGTAACATCGTAGGTTGAAATAGAAATACGGAATCAGGGTCGCCACGTAAAGTCTTATACCATGTTACGTAATGTATTCTATATTCTCATCCCTTCCCTCCTTCGTTCGATGTCGCGGATTCCCACAACTCTTAGTAGCAGTATGGAACAAGTTAATTTCTTCCGCGGAGTGTCCGAATTAACTTTAAACTTCTTCTTCGTACTACGCTACCAATCTATTTCTGTATTCGTTACCAACAGACCGCAACGAGTACCGGTATGCGCGCGTTTGGTTGGATTCTTTGGTTTTCACTCGCCCAACCCTCGCGCGTGACTACAAGTTGAAGCCAATGCCCACGAATGACTAACTTTAGTCACAAAACACTGATCGGCGCATCTGGAGTGTGACGACTATGCGAAAATAAACCAGGCCCCAAGCGGGCCAGGGGCAGACAATTGAATAAATCGGCGTGCAGGGGGTAAGCCTTGGGGGTGTATAAGCCTAGCGGACTATACTACATACTTTCTGTATTTCCGCTGAGAAATGAGCACGGTAGCGGAATTATTTTTCGAACAAAATAAATTAAAATAAATTAAAATAAAATGAAATTAAAAGGGCTCTGAGTGAAGATTATAACGCGAGGCTTGTAATATGCCTCACAGTGTGGCTGCGTTGCATACTGCATAGGCCTACAGTATAATTACATTCTTATGTTATACATGTATAAAGTGTACTTCGCTTAATTTATAAATTGGATTCAAGTTAAGTTGGATTGTAAACAATGTGCTATTGTACGTATGTATGTATGTATATTGCACTTTTAACGCACCGAGAATATGTCATGCAAACGGAGATGGAAAAGCATCATTTGC
>JAQIWG010002497.1:0-20240 GCA_034695025.1 Chamaedrilus cognettii | reverse complement strand
ATCTAGGCTTGGGGGATCGGTGCGTACGTCGAGGGCCTCAGTCGCTGAGCTGGCCTCGAGGTCGAGGTCCTGGCAGATTGTAGCAGGGGGATGGTTCAGCATCGCATGATTGTCTGTTGCAGATTGTCTTCAACATCCCGCCGATCTTGCGGCAGTCGAAGACGTTTGCTTCTCCTAGCTTCCTCTCGCCTGCCACCCCAGCAGGCGTCATGAGAGCTCACTCCGGGGGGGACGCCAGGGCCCCCCCTTCTCTGCGCCCCTCGCAGTCGACGGGGGTGCTGCGGGGGTGTCTGGAGCGAGAACTGGGAGGGCGCTCGACCTCGAGCAGCATCCGCCAGTGGCTCAATGACATCCAGCGTCAGGGGGAGGAGGAGGAGGGCCTGCCCCCTCACACATCCACCTTCAGTCAGTCACATCTGTGATAATTACTTTTTGTCAGTTGCCTTCTGTACCTCGTCGTCGGACTAAGGGAATGGTTGCATCTTGAATGAATTATTGCGTCCTGAATGAATGGTTTTGTCTTGAGTGAATGTTTGCATCTTTACTGAATGATTGCATCTTGACTGAATAAAAATTAATGACCTGAGTGAGCATTCATGAGACATGCTAGACATTGCTTTGTATTTTCATATCCTGATCAATACCCCGTATCACGTATAAAACTTATGCGCGCCATGCCTACAACTTATGCGCGCAGTGCATACACTGATGTGTGCAGTGCATACACTGATGCACGCAGTGCATACACTGATGCGTGCAGTGCATACACTGATGCGTGCAGTGCATACACTGATGTGTGCAGTGCATACACTGATGTGTGCAGTGCATACACTGATGCATGCAGTGAGTACACTGATGCGTGCAGTGCATACACTGATGTGTGCAGTGCATATATTGACGTGTGCAGTGCATGCTCTATTGTGTGCAGGGCATGCAGGCAGGCATGGATTTAAGGCTTTGAAAGTGTGGAGCAGTTTTACGCGTATGTTGCTCCACACTTTTTGTTTTGTGGAGCAGTTCACGAAAAGTTTGGAGCAGTTTTTTGCAACACAATTCTGATCATGTATATATCAACGCAATCAAACTGCATCACGCACGCTGGTATCTCAGCCTGTGATCGGAAAGTAGGCCTACAGCTGGAAAGATGCACTTTGAGGTTTGTGTCGCAATAGACCCCAAAGTATATCACAAAGTGCGATGCAATACCATATATATCCATCCCTGCATACAGTGATGTGTGCTGTGCATAAACTGGTGCGCGCAGTGCATACAACTGATGCATGCGTTGCATCCAATGCGTTCTTTGTTTCAGCGGAGCTGACTCACTCTGACTCTGCGGTGACGCAGACTAGCGAGGGGCGCGCGCTGGTGCCCGGCACGGAGCCAAAGCTGGGTTTCTTTCGTCGCATTCGCCAGCGTCCGCTGTCTGACTGGCTGAGCGAGGCGCGCGCACTCTTGGACGAGCAGAATAGCCAAGCGCGGGTAGGGCGCAACGCTATGCTCTTTTCGTTTACTTATTAAGCATTGTGTAATAATATTTACAGTTTCTGTATCCGTTTGTATCTTTCCATTTTAACATTGTTATATTTTAACTCTAGCTCTTCAGTGGAGGGGTCACTTAGCGTTTTAGTTTTGAAAAGAAAAATAAATTTTAGCGAGTTACAGCCGTTACATGGATCGCCTACTAAATAAAGCCAGATGCTACAATAGGTTCTCCGGTTAAAGAATTAAGTAATATGCAAATTTCGACTTCTTGGCGCTGATTGTTACTTTATAACATGAATTATCACTTGCAATTGGCATTTAAAATCCTGTCGCTTGGGGGTCATTGAGATTTATGTATGTATTTTATGCGCCAAATCAATGACAGAACATCATCACATCAAACCCAAAAACAAAAAAAAATTCTGAACCATAAGTAAATAAGTTAAACTATAAGAAAATTTGGAATTGTTACAATTTAAACAAACACATTGCAACAAGCCTTAGCCGACCGATACGAAATTACATTAAACAATAATGTCCCGAATTTAATCCTAACTCGCATTCTAGCCATTTAAACACTTTGTACTTAACACTTGATCCACTATCATATTTCACAATGTATACTTTTTCATCATATTTTCATAGTCCTCATCACCAACTAAGAAAAACAATCTTAAAGTCGTTCAGATGTTGCATGTCTCTGAAAAAATTCAGTTTTCTGATTTCAAATCACGAACTAGAAGGCAGACAAGCAGAATAAATTGACATGATTTAATATTACTATTTTCATTGACATGAAATTATATGAAAAAAGCAGTTAAGTAAATAGAATTTATGGAGTTTATGTCGGATCCTGAGATATCGAGCGCCTCCAAACCATGCAAAAGTACTTGCATGCAGAAAATGTCAATAAGCTACGAAGTCAAATTTAGAGGCGCCCGCATCCCAATTTAGCTAAAGAGAGGGAGGGGCAGATATATGGTCGTTTCTGGAAAGGGCCCAGACGGGCGACTACCCAACTTTAACTGCTCTTTAACTGTATTTTAATGTTTTTTACTGTATTGGATTGTATTTTAATGCATTTTAACGTATGGCAATGGACTTTAATGTATTTTAATGTAGTTTAATGTATTTTAATGTATCTCAATGTATTTTTATGTATACGTTAAATCATGAAATTTGATTTAGCTAAATATGGCATTTGTAGCTTGAAAGAATTTTTGAGATTTTGCTGCAAGTTGCACGTAAATTTTTTATTTGAAATGATAGCACCCCTAGGTATTTACTGGGTGCAAATATCTACCATACACTGCAAATGTGTTATTGAAATAGCAAGTAACAACAAGTCATCTGCAAACATACTGCGTTAGACCACATTCCTTTAACAAAGCAGCCAAGGCCGCTCCTTAAACAGATTAATAAGTCTTCCACAAAAAGTGAGAAGAACTTAGGCAGCAACATTGAGCCCTGCCTAACCCCCCACTCAAGTGTTACAAAGTAGGAAAAACTATATTCCTATCTAACACAGACCGTGGATTTACTATACCAGCATAGTAGAATTAATATAACATTAACCGGCATGTTCCGGCTAGTTTTGTAAAGAGTCTAGTGTAGTTGATTTTGTCAAATGCTTTACTAATGTCCAGCGTGCATAGGTTGACGGTTGAGTTAAGCAAAGTAAAATGCCCTGCTGCTTTTGTAACACAATATATTGCATGAAAGCAACTATGACCTTTTTTAAAACCAAACTGTGAGCTACAACTAAGTGGATAAGGATCCATCATCTTAGCTAGTATAATTTCAAACAATTTCGAAAAAACAGGCATCATTGTGATACCCCTGTATGCATCAGAAGTAGCAGTAGATCCCTTTGTGTCTGCCTTAAGCAACGGGACTGTTATGCCAGTTCCGAAAGCATTTGGAACATAACCACAATGTAGCATAGTGTAAAAAAGCGTAGTCAAACACAATAAAACTATAGGATGGCAATACTTGAGGTATTCTGCAGTTAGTAGGCCATAGCCAGCGGCTTTTCTATTATTAAGCTTGATAATAGACGCCTGAACATTCTGAATGTTTACGAAGTCCTCCAAGATTATGGGAGCGCCTTTATGTTTTGCAATCCTCTCCTTAAACGTTGCAATCTCGCGATCTATCTTCTCCCTGTCTGCCATGCTAATTTTACAAGTACTAGCAAAAGTATCGGCAAATTTATTGGCAATACATGTAGTATAGACATGCTACATTATAGGTGCAGACAGTCCCGCTGCTGCTGGTCATGAGATCATCAGCGTGTGTGTGCTGCAGGCATCCAATGCCGGCGTGAAGCTGAAGACCCTGGCAGCCTTCCACCGTGTTATGGCGTCCCCCTATGCCTCCTGGCTGCAGGCCCCCCCTGGGGCGGCCTCGTGCTTTGAGGGGCGCCGACGGGGGGCCGCTGGCCCCGCTGGCCTCCAGGCGCAGTGCTGGGCCAGACTGGGCACTGACAACAAACACAAGTGGCTCTCAGCAAGCAGCAGCCTTGAGGCCAAGGCAAGGTCAATGAAGGGTGACCTTGAAGCAAAGGCAAGCCCACCGGGTGAGGGCTGGAGGAGCACAGGCAGCCCACTGAGCCCCCTCGCTGGCTACCTCGACCGGATCGGCAAGGTGCCGATGTCACATTGGATGCTGGGAGTAAGTGAGAAGCCACTTGGGGTCGAGGGACCGATGGAAGGCATGGGGCCTGTCGCAGGTAGGGGTGGTGTGGGTTGGGAGGGACCTGGGGGGGAGACGGAAGGTGAGGCAGGGGTTGTGTTGAAGGAAGGGGTTGTCAGTCCGGTCGAGGCTTACGTAGGGCGCATCAATGCTCGGCCTGCAGCCCACTGGCTTCAGCGCCGCGACTCAGCACCTGGGAGTGGCCTGAGTCCCGCCGGGTCAATGGGGGGCAGCCTGGGTCAGGGTTCAATGGGGGGCAGCCTGGGTCAGGGTTCAGTCGAAGGCAGCCTGGGTCAGGGTTCAATGAGGGGCAACCTGGGTCAGGGTTTGATAGGGGGCAGGCTGGGGGAAGGGTCACCGGGTCCCCTCGCTGGATACCTGCAGCGCACCAGTCTCCTCTCGACCGCGCACTGGCTGCACCCTGAGCGCCAGGGCGTGGTGAACCAACCCCTGCAAGGCGCCTTCACTTCCGCCAAGTTTCAGTTCCAGATGCCCGGCTCCGTCAAGGCATTGATATCATCAGGGTGCGAGGCAGTGACGTCTGTGTCCCAGGGAGGCATGCAGGGGGCTGTGCCCCTGGGAGGTGTGGAAGGTGATGTAACTCAGGGGGATGTGGGGGCCGTTGTGCCAAAGGATGGGGTGAAGAAGTACGCGAGCAGGCTCACAGCCGATCCCCTTACGGCCTGGCTGTTGCCCCGGGGCTCAGAGCCACAGCAAGTCTCGGGCAGTGGGCCGAGAGGGGCTGGGAGCAGGGCCCTGGACAGGGTCCTGACCCTACCGGCTTCACACTGGCTCTCGGCCGGTGCGGTGAGGGAGAGCAATCCTGCCTAGGAGGATTGATAGGTGGGGTGTCCCAACACCTAATGATCGGCATGTTGGATGAAGTGATGTATCAATGATATGCATAATATTTATCGGCAAATATTACGTATAATGAGATAGTAGCTATACTGCATGCTTTTGGTTTCTTAATTTGATTCTCGCTGCATACTTGTATTAATCACTGCTAAGTGATAACGGATGTGATCACTGATCTAGCCTTGTAAAATCTTGCCTGCTATAAACATACACTAAGTTGAAGTTCAACTGTGGGTTTATATTCTCAAGCTGACTATTATTTGACTAGAAGTCTTACAATATCTAATGATGGATGTAGGGGATTTGAAACAAACATGTGTTTCATGTCGGAACTTGTTGAGTTTTTAGAATTTTATCAATTAGTTAAGTTAGTAATTACTGGCAAACTCTATTTTATAAATTTGAATGCAATGGATTTTGCTTAAAATGCGAAAATTAAGTTTGTAAAAAAAAAAAAAATTAATCTCTTCACAATATTTTTTATTTACTGCAGATTTTTTTTCGTACTTGGCAAACAAAGCAACGCTTGGATGGCGTTATAGGAAATTGTGCAGTTCTGCACGGTGTCAAGCCACGCCCACAATTGCATTAACGTTAAGATGATTTGTGATTGGATGATTGCAACATGATTGGCACACAAGGTGACGATTGTCTAATCAGCGAATGTCTGGCATCTTGCATCAAGTATTCAAAATTTAACACTACGATTGATGTGTATATGATTCTGATGCTGTGCAATTATTTATTAATTAGCAAGGGATTTTATTGTCCAGAGTACCGTACTATATTCATCTATATTTACTGCAGAAGCAACAGTTCCATATATCTTAAACAATAATTATAGTCCACAAACCATTTAAGTAGGCCTATCCCACATTACTCACCAAAGCTACAATTTTTGAAGTTTGATTTTAACACTTGATGCGGTTAAATTGATATGTTGACTTTTATAGATCAGATTGTGCAAGCATTTGCATAACCTAGGCTAATATATTTGTCCATAATATGGTATATCAATAAATAATACTGCATAGTGATTTATGTGTTATTTTATTTATTATAGTAAATTTATGTCCATAAATTTGAACTTCTTGTAACAAATCGAAATATTTAGCTATAGGCTATTTCCTCTAAGCTTAATTTACTAACGTAGCTGAAAAATGTAATTAAATGACAAAGAGAACATACAACTGTATTGGTCATCTATGTGACAAATGGTAAATGTTGCTGAGAACGTGTGAATCGGCTGATCTTCAGTCTTAGCCGGTGTCATGGGAAGACTCCCTCCTAAAAGTATCCCATCTGACCAGGTTTATGCATAATTTCTTGCGCAATTTCCACAAAATGCTCGAAAAATTTAAAGATGCATGTTAGCATCTTATTAAATGCTATTATTTTATTATATGAAAAGTGAGAATATTTATTTTTATGGTTTTTTTTATGCTAAAATTACAAAACTACGGTGTGCAGCGATGGCCTACAAACACTGAACCGCGTGTACTAGTAATTAGGCTATGTTTTAGCAAGTAAGAATTTTTTTAACGGATTATAATGGCTTGATTAATTATTAATAGGCTAGCTCTTTACTTGATAGCCTAGCAGGCTGTACCAACTACCAAGGCATGACACAGGCGTGCAGCTCGGACTTCTCAAGCTCGATCAATATCGAGCATTAAAACGACCCAGATCGAGCAGTGATAAAAATCGAACAATTATTAACAATTAAGCTGTTAACGAGCGAGCGAGCAATTGTGCCGATCAATTTAAGAATGTGGGAAAAACATAAAGTTGGATCGAAAAAGAAGCCGTAAACATATATTGTAAGAAACTGATCTCTTAATTGCTTTATGATTATCAGACCTGATTTTCCGTTCAAAGCCACCCCTCCCCATGCCATTTTGCATGAAAGGGAGAAACATCCGTCAGCCCCCTCCCTCGCTCCCGAGTTTCCGCGGCTGTCCGGGCAATGTGAAGCACATCCGAACCGTTTACCGACGACGAGCGAGCAGAATAGTTCTTGTCAGAATAGTTCTTGTCTAGTGGAAGCACTGGGTATCGGCAGTGCTGTAGCTGTCAGTTTTGCCGTGGGGGGACCATATTTTGCATTTTTGAGTCAGAACGGCCCTCATTTCACATGCAGCGGCTCTTCATCCGTGGTTTCACGTATGCGGTATCCATACTGGAGCGGCCCCTGGCGGAACGCTGCTAGAAACTTGAGCGGCTCGGCAGGACGGTGTCCCGCGGCGTCGCATGGCAAGTGACACTACAGCACTGGGTATATAGAAGTAATAGGGGTAATAGGGTACATGTAGTTTAGTTAGGAACAAACTAACGTCCATGTTGCGCTGCTCTGGTTATAAGCGCTCGTAGGCTTAATAATTCCAATTGCAAACGGAAGAGACGGGAACGTCGATGAATGCCGAACACTAAAAATGAAACCGAACCGAACCTACATGCCTAATGTGGATCATGCAGTGCCAAGAAATTAGCGTTGAACTAATGCATGTTGTATTGAACGCGTCGTGACGACCTCTGTCAGAGTTTCTCTCTGGCTATCAGAATTTCTTACTGCTTAGTGTACAAACGTCAGTAAGATTTCTTACCTTCTGTAAGGCCCTGAAGAGGTTCTACGTATAGAGCCTACAGCTCGGCTACATTAATATTCACCAAAAATGCTTTTGTGAAGCGTAATGTACGAAATCTGAGCAATTTTGATATGAAAATTATCATATTTATCAGGCCTACACAAGGCTACGCTAGGCCATGTGTATTTAATAATTGGAATATAAATGTACTTAGAAAGGAAATCACCCACGCTGAACGTCAAGTCCGGGAGATAATATCACAAAAGTATCATAACTCGTTTGACTTAAATGCACTTGCATTTATTTCAATGTGTGCTCAAACGCTTGCTGAGAAACAGAACAATTTTCAGTGCAAGATTCATTTCCTCCAAAAGCTGCAACTCTTGCTGCAGAATTTACGACACTTCTAGCCGAAACATGACCTTTTTCACATTTAAAGTTCAGAACAATGATCCCAATCTAAAATGGTCATATTTGATCATGTCAGAAGTGTTAATTAAAACGTAATTAAAAAGTTAAATTATCCATTCAAAACTAATTAATGAAGGTATCACATTATCTCTAACAATTAAAAATGATCCGAATTGTGCCACTAAGAAATCTGTGTAGGCCTACAGTACATTTCTATTCTGTGCCAAGTTCAGTGCCCATGAAATATTTCTGACAAAAAGTACAACAACAAGTTGAAGTTAGTCCTTCGCTGGGACACGGCGTGGATCAGTTCGGGTTGCATGCGCCTGTTCGCTGCTGTCACAGTGCTGAGGCTCAATCCTGTCGCTGCTGCTGCAGCCCCTGCTGTTACTGCTGCTGCTGCTGCACTGCTGCTGCCGCTGCTGCTACGGGTTCCGCTGCTGCTGAAGCTGTTGCGGATGCGCTGCTGCAGCTGCTTCAAGAGCAGCAGCGGCAGCCTCAGCAGCTGCGGCTCACTTGGCGTCGACGCACTTGCCGACGACGAGCCCCCCGGATGCACCCCCTGGCGGGGCGGCGTACGCCTCGCGCAGACAGTGCGGGTACTTAGCGCAGCAGTCGCTCTCAGCCGCGCACGCCGCGCCGTACCAGCAGTCAACGCAGACGCGCGCCGACCGGTCGCACAGGTTGTACCGGTAGCAGCAGTCGGCGTCAGAGCGGCACTGCGCGCGGTAGCACATCGTGTCCGGCAGGAACTTCCACGGGAACCGACTGTACACAGCACGGAGTACCGCTACACATGCAGTGTACCGTGTGCCGCTACACAACCAGCATGGCGTGACCGTGACGCTGCACAGTTACATGTAGTACGGGCGCAGCGCTACCCAGCCAGCACTGCGTACCGCTACGCAGCCAGTACAGCGTACAGTTACAGAGTGTGACATAGCGTGACACTACACGGTGCGACTACGTGACGTTGCAGAGAGAAAGTATAGCTTGCTGCTGCCGATATCCGCTGTCAGCAAGTCTGATTATCGGCATCTCAGTGGATCTTCTGACAACCATGCACTCTCGTCGGTCCGGATTAATGAATTAAGTCTCCTCAAAGTTGTTTAATGCTAAATATTGACATTTTATATGACAGAGCGGGGGGGGAGAACTCTAGTACATCCATGTCGTAGCCCTGAGCAACGTGGTCGACTTGTACGTGCCGGTATTTTACCACCCGCCGGCACACGCACGACTATATCTGGACGCAATCACGGAAGGAGTGTCATCCGCCTTCGAGACACTGACCATTGAAACCAAATGAGCACGGAGAGAGCTCTTTCGGCCCCATCGTCACTCACAGAGCTGAACAGAAGAAGAAGATTGACATTTTATCACGTCAATGACAATTATATTTTACGAACCTCCAAATAGCATCTGCAATAATCAGACAGTTGTTCAAAGAGGGGTAGTTGGTAAACTAAGCAAAGCCCTTTTTGAAGTTCAATCCTAACTCTGTGTGAACTGTGAAGTTTAGGCCGTCATCTGTAGGCCTACAGGGTTGCCAAATAAAAACGGCTCCCTAAGCTTTTTGATATATAGCTTATACAAGTTACATCCAACAATGGCAACATTTTGCATGGACAAATGGCCATCTATTTCAAATAGTTACGCCATGTTTCATAAAATTTTGTTGCATAGTTTCAAAGTTGTGGAATCTTGCAATAAACTTATCTGAATTGTGAAATAAACTTCTCTGATATCTGCAGCATCTGATTTGAGGCAACATATTTGCATTACCATGGATATCAAGCACACTTTTTTCCCTGATGACGAAATTTTGCACATTTAAATAATCTTCAATTGATAACTTTTATGCCAAATTTGGTTTCATTCTGTGAAATAGTTCCAAAATTATGAGCCATTAAAATTTGATTGTCCGTGTCGTAGTATTAAATTGATTTTAATACTATTCTCTATTGATTGATGACTATTTACACATTTTTCACTGTTTCATGGTACAAACTAAAAAATTTCAATATCTACAATGTTTCTGAAGTAACTTAGCCTAATTCAAACTATCATATTCATGTTTGATGTATGCAGTTATAATCAGAATTGCTACAGAAGCCAAAATCTGTGGATGACAGGTACATGTATCACCTATTTCGCTCACAGTAACACTGTAAGTTGTGCACAAATTTGGTGGAATAGTCAATTTCAGAAGCTCATAACTGTGAAGCTAATTGACTAAATGGATGACAATTTATCTGGACGAAATTTAGTTAGGATTGGAAATAAGTTGCAATTTATCAATGAAAAACTCCAGGGGATCGTTTTTTGGGCCACCCTGTATCGTCAAATTTCCGACCAAATGGGCTTATCTGAAATCGCCATTTGAGAATGTAATATAAAAGAGAATGTGTACCGGTACGGCGGTACAGCAGCTGTAGGCCTGCAGGTATGCTAGGCCGATCATATACATGTAGCCAAGCGTGAAACTGAATACGTGGGCCTATCATCGTATGCGATCACATTATAACACTGACCTACCGCACAATACAATAATAATTGTGTATAATACTGAATAATTATGAACTATAAATTAATTATCAAATGGGCCTACCTAACGTGACCCCAGCCACCAGCGTCGTTCCTGCGAGCAGAAATACAGCGATATTCATCATTAAAAATAGGCTGAAGCTTGGAAACACATCACATGTACAGAATGAGCCATAAGAACAACTCCCTAGCGAATTCGCGACAACTCGGTCAAAAAGAAAAAATACTTGCTTCATATTTACAGGGATTAAAGCTGAGATAACTTGGCACAAGTTCCGGAAATTTCAGACGAAAATACGCATGCGGTCAAAAGTTCTGAAAGTTTTCGTTTAAAAAAATAAAAAATATGGAAGCAACCAGTATAATAAAGTCGACGCCCAGCGTCATATTTTCTGCTACGGTTGCAAAGGCAAGCTGCATTTCGAGCAGAATAAGCCAAGATAAATGCAGAGCTACTACGCAGCCAATCTGCTGCCGAAGTTGATTGAGGACTGCCAGAACGCTGCACCTCCTATCTTCATCTTTCAACAAGGTGGCGCACCAGCTCAAGCCGCATGCCAGTCGCAGGAATGACTTCAGTGTTACTGACCAGACTTTATCAGCACAGATGAATGGCCTCCGAACTCTCCAGATCTCAATCCGCTTGACTATCACGTGTGTGGAGCGATGCTTGAACGGCACCGGACCCATGCAAAGGGCAAAGCCGAAGGACAAATCAGAACTTAAGGCGGTACTGGAGGCGATCTAGAATGACTTGCAGCAGGCACCAATCGACAATGCCGTCCTTGCATTCAGAACGAGGCTCAAGGCTTCCATCAGCGCAGAGTGTGGCCACTTTGAACATCAGTTTTTGTTTTCCAGAGGACAAATCGGCCCTTTTCAGGTCACCAAATTATTCATAGGGAATCACAACGCTCAGTTGCTGAAGCGCTAATAAATTTTGTAGCCTAGAAACCTCAAGCGGCTCTAACGTGTGGTTGTTTTTTTTTTTAAACAAAAACTTTCACAACTTTTGAACACATACAATTGAACGCATGCATGCATTCACTTGAAATTTGGGAAACTTGTGCCAAATTATCTCAGCTTCAATCTCTACAAATATGAAACATAATTTTTTAATTTTTGGCTGAGTTATCGCGAATTCGCTGGGGGTCGTTTTTTATAGCTCACTCTTTATAATACCATGAGAATTTTCAGATTTGAAAGTTTCTAACAGTAGATGATAGTATGACTGACAGCAATCCCCTACAATGTCATGTATGTTACAGACTACAGACTGCGCATTAAACGGCGCACATATATATGCATGTAGGCTATACAGTATACATGCTATATCAAGATCGCGACGATTTAGTCAATCGACAATATTTACACTCTGTTTTTGAGGAATATTCGATGGGATCATCTGCTACAAGTTGCACGGTATAAAAACATTATCACTGTACTGAAGCTTCAACGACGAACGTTCTGTTGCTTAGCGCTTCTCCGGCTAACCCCAAGACCTAAATCTGTTTTAGGCCTACTAGTTTCGAGATTTCAAATTAGCATGGCAACATGCTAATTTAATAACCGGAACCAAGGATGCAGCTTGGATAAGCCTACTTGGAAGCGATCTGGATTAACGGATTCGAAAACCGATGAAATAAAGAAATGTTGCAGTTGAGAAAGTGATTTAAGTCCGTCCCGTATATATATATTCTGCCCTTATCTCACTTTATCTGCTCACCTGCATGGTATCATTTTTCAAATCCGGCTTTACATAAATGGCAGCAAATAATTTGATTTATGTTAATGTTGCAATAATACATTTGCTTGAGCGCAGAAATATTAGAGCGCAGAAATATAATAATAATATTATGCAAAATTATATATAAATAATTTATGGTAAATGCGGTTGTTTCAAAATGTGCACAGGAATAGTGCATATGTAGGCTAATTTAAAACCGGGGCATAAGAAACTCATCTTCATATTTTGTTCATGCAAGTAGGTCTAAGCTACATTAAATCTGCAGCTTTTTGCGACTTTGTGCAATTTCTATTCTTTTATTGATCTAACCTAATCTCCATTGTTTTCAGAGCATATACTATGTTAGCTTATACTGTATTCTCTTGTCAATCAAGCAACATGTAGCTAGTTTCTTGTTCCAATATAAATTCTAAAGATTGTCGAAGTCATCAAGCTTTTAAAGCTAGAGGCATCGTTTTTATAGAGACATGCCAGCGACAATAAAGATTAATTTTTGTCAGGCGTTCATCGGTACGCAAGTGATGCGTGCCGATGCCATAACTGGATACTCGATGTTAGTCCATGAACATTGTCCGCTGCGAGCGTTCACACTCGCTGCGTTCGATCCCGTGTCGGTGTGTCGCGTCCGTTACGCGCTCTGATCCTGATTGTCGGCGACATCGGCGACGGTCGGTGGAAGGGCTGCAGGATGAACTTCATTTCGGGCCTTTCAATTTTCCCTTCCACGCTTTTCCACCTTGTCCCCTCCGGCTTGAAAAAGTGAGAGAGGGCGTATATGGACTCTCCATTCCCCGAGCGCGGCGCCCCAGCTTAGAATTAGCAACATCGACATGCTAAGCCTGCAGCTTGCGGTTGCATGGCTACTAAAGTCGGCTATTCGTTACTAAATGCTATGTTCCGTTGCCAACACCGGCTATTAACCCCGCTACAAAATATGAATTTATAGTTTAAAAAGAACATTTCCTGACCTTAAATATAACCCCTTGCAGACCGGGGAACAAAGAATTGGCTTGCAGCCCAGAAGTCCCCTGGCGAGTTGTAAAAGGCGACTGAAGAAGGAGGAGCGGATCTGTATCGGCTCTCTTGCGCAGAACCTGACTTATATGGTCTTAATTTGTGCTACACACTAAACTAAAAATAAATAAAATCCTATACGGCCCTTAAACCTAACACGCCCAAATCCTAAAGTGATGTATGATTTGATTCGATCGCTAATTCAGAAATGAAAACTTTGCATTCTACTCAAAAATTGACAATCAAAAGGAATTCGTAATCATTCAGAAAACTAATAGTTTTCGCTAAAGCGTTCCATATTAAGCCTATGTTTTATTAGGCTGATTTATTGGGCTTGAAAACAGCACTGCTTTGAAGGAGTTTCATTTTTGACTATGGATTAGCTTTTTTGCCTGAAAAGTGGCTACTATCAGTGGCCAACAGTTGTAGAAGTACCTCAATATCTATGTCTAAGAAACACTTCAACTAATGACAGAGGCGGCTTTACGTTGTGGCTGCATCCGTCCCCGTAGTCTACTAGCATCCGTCCACTAGTAGTGATATAAATTTCCGTCGACAACCCCACCCCCTCGGTCCTGAGTTCTGCACGGGAGAGAAAAGTTTCAGTCAGAGCACCGCCCCCCTCAGCGGCGGATTTAGGGGGGGGGGGGAGGCGGGCGGGGTTCGTGCCCACCCCCGTGAGTTCATGTATGGGCACCATGGTTAAGTGCACCCCTCCCCCCGTTAAAAGAACCGAAGCATGCTAAACAGCGGAAATTAGACTTCTATTGGGATAAACTAAGATTTTGCGGGACATGTCCCCCCCCCTCCCCCCACCTCTGCTTACCTGATTTCTCTAGCTATCAATCAGCGAAAAAACGCATATCCGTAGGTTTCATCCTTGTTAATATTTGTTTCCTTCTCAGAACTTTTAAACAAACGATGGCTTCTAGGGGTTAATGGAGAGTAACACTTAAAATTGGCGTTTTTTATTATCTCTTGCCCCTAAAAGGATTAGTTTTTCACTGCTGGAATCGTCTACCCCTCTAGCCGTTTTCGCCCAACACCCATCCTGTGTCTGTGTCTACACGTCGTATGATAGCTATCACGCTTATTGGCCGGTAGCTGGCGCCTCTAGCGAGGTGACAGCTAACAGCGCTGCTGCCAGACGGCGTGATAGACAAACACGGATCAATTACTGCCGCGAGCACACCGCCTGGCGAGAGACTTTATTCAGTGTCACTTTACCGTCCGTGACGGACGCTATAGCGTCTGCGCCGCTGCGACTTACTGCGGCAGACTTTGTAGTCGGTAGATTAGCCTACAGACGCGGTGTCGACAAAGTCGGTGTAGACCCTAGTCTGTCTGAGATAGGCTATAAGTCTCGGGCCGCAGAGGCATGGGTGTGTGATATGGTATACTGTGCAGGGTTTAGGTGTTGGTGAACAAACAATGCTTTGAAGTTCTATAGAGCGACACGGATCCCGTATAGGCCGGCCATTTTGGACTCGAGAAGATCCAGTGGCTTGTTGGAGAAGTTGATTTGCACTATGTTCGGTTCTCTGATGTGTCTTCGTGGAATAGAACTGGGCAGACTGAAACTACGGAAGGATTTGAGAAAAATGCTGTTAGGTGAAAATTAGGTGATGCTAATGCTATAATGCTAATGCTAATGCTAATGCTAATGCTAATATCATTAAATTATGAATTATGTCATTTTAGAAATTCTATTAAGTGACCGTCACGCGCAAGCAGTATGAAGTTCGCTATGACGCTCGGCGAACGTTTTTTTTTTACTACTTAATCGAACTTCGTATTAAGCCTGAATTTGGGCGAGCTTTAGAATTACTGCTAGAATTACACGTTGTAATAATAACAATTTCCCTTGTTTTCGGAGGCCCGGGGCACGTGCCCTGTGTGCCCCATATGTAAATCCGGCACTGCGGAAGACGCCGCACAGGCGAACTGTACCATGTAGATTTATTGAGCCGCATTGAGCGAAAGAAGCGATATGATTCTAATCAAATAATATGCGGTGCTTGAATAATCTCCCCAGCCTCGTTGAACCTAATTTTTACAGGCAGTCCTTGAAGGTAGCAGAAGCTCTATGTTAAACGGAACTCGAATCGTTGGCAGATGTTTTCAGGGCGCGACGGCGATGACGCCTCATTTAAAGCCAACATCGAAACAACAATACTGACACTTGAACCGAGGCGGTCTGCAAGACAAACCGCGATCCTGGGCCGTTCGAAAGTATGACGAGCCGTCGTCTTTTTCCGAATGTTGAGCACCCGCAGAAATGACCCACGTTGCCATGAATACCGCTCACACAGCTACTACCTCTGATGAAATATCCAACCCTTTATCGAACGCCTGTGTGATAACACGCGTCTCGAGCAACACGTCTCTTGACTCGATCCGCGAGGATAAGCCGACACACATTTGCGTCGTCGACACGACTTTCGCTGAGAACATTCCAGAAGGACTCGGCTCTAAGTCACCTGGAAATTTAGCCAAGCCGTCGACTAAGGCAGAAGATTCAGAATGTGAATATTTAGCCAAACCGTTAACTAAGACAGCAGCTTTAGACTCTGGATATTTATCCAAACCGTCAATCAAGGTGGCAGTTCCAGACTCTGGATATTTAGCTAAGTCGCCAGCCAAGGTAATAGTTCCAGACTCGACCCAAGGTAACGCTGCTCCACGACCTCTAACGGACTACAGCATAGAAGCGTTGCTGGCCCCGCGTGCGCCAATACAGAGGCAAATCCACCCTAACACGTCATTCGATCTAAATACCACATACGAGCACAATCTCCCTGCAGCCAACTTCATCTACCCACAACACTTCGCCGATTTGCCGCTGACTAGCCACATTCCCAGCCCCCGAAACTTTTCTCAATATCGAATAAGTGGTTGCGAGTCAGGGAGTTATGGGCAGAAAATGTGTCCTAACAGAGGAGGTGGGATTGGAAGGAGACGGTCGCCGGGTGGAAGGGGGCTGGAGTGGGAGAGGGATTCACCAAAGGTGGAACTGGAGTGTCCGGAGTTGTGGAAGGCTTTCCATGAGAGGACGACTGAGATGGTGATCACCAAGTCCGGCAGGTCAGCGGGCGCTTGTTGGATAGAAATCTTTTTCTTGACTTCTTTTGTTCATGTTCTTACTCTTCTTCTCAGCTGCCGTCAATTTTGACATTGTATACCGCCGATCCGCCCCCGTAAGGTGCTGACCTTACGCAAGTTTTCTCCATCCCTCCCTACCACAGCAAGTCGGGTTACAAAGAATAGACTGGCAGCCTATGGAGCTCTGCAGGGAAGTCGCAAAAGACAACTAAAGAAGTGGGAGCGGTTCTGTGGCAGCTCTCTTGCACAGAACCGGACTGTATTTGTATTTGTATTTGTACAGGCAATATCAAATATTGGTTGCGAGATTGAGTTGCGGTATTTAGTAATATAATTTTTTTTTTTTTTGTAGCACACAAACATAGGTACAAACATAGGCATATAGCACATATTTGTGTGTAGCACAAATAGCACATATTTGTGTGTAGCATAAAGACTATTGTCCTTGTGCTACACACAAATATGTGCTATTTAAATAATTTAAATACAGGCTATAGCACATATTTGTGTGTAGCACAAATAGCACATATTTGTGTGTAGCACAAAGACTATTGTCCTTGTGCTACACACAAATGTGTGCTATAGCCTGTGTTTGTGTGCTACAAAAAAATATTTTAAAATATTACTAAATAGCCTGAGGCCAGAAATTAATTGGCTAGCTAGTAGTCCATTAATTGCAAAACTACAACAGTTTATGTTTAATATACTGAATGAACTTTGTATGGGTGCTCAGACGGATGTTCCCGCCGCTCAAGGTCAAGCTGAGCGGACTGTGCAAGTCAGCCAAGTACGTCCTGCTCATGGACATCGTCCCGGCGGACGATTGTCGCTACAAGTTTCAGGACAGTCGCTGGGTGGCGGCCGGCAAGGCTGACCTGGACCTCTCCTGCAGGTCTCGTCTGCGATAACATGTACTGCGAAGCGAGGAGATTGGAAAGAACAAACGCGAAAAAAATAAAACGCAAAATCTTTGCTGCACGCCATTTTCGCGGCTTTTGCACTGTGAAATTTTTGCCGCGCAAAATTTCCGCGTTTTTGACGACTGCCTATTAAGCATGCTTCTGGTATTGTAATAATTCAGCAGCTTCATCTTCACAGATGCAATTTTTACCAGTTCAACAATTCGCGAACGCGAGTTGTCGCGCTCGCGAAAATGTCGTGCTTTACAGTCGCCTAGGCTAGTTGTAATTCAGTGGCGGCGAAACGGTTTTATTTTCAGGGGAGCAATGAGTTGCAGAGATTTACTTCTGTGGGAGGGGCAATGCACCCGCATTCAAGAAGATGGGGGCATTTAAGGCTAACTTAAATTGAGCAGAAGCTTCAAGGATGGGGCAAAATTGTTTAAGCGCACGCGCTGCAGTGCGCCGTTAGTGAATACAATGCAATACGATAGATCTCTTTCTATACTATAGTTGATTATTTTAATTTTAAATGTGTCAGAGCCACTCCAAATCCAAAAAACATTACATAAACTGCTGCTCAAATAGATGTGCTGTTGCGATAAGTTCATCAAGAATTTAATACTAACTTGCACAGGGTTTACGTCCACCCTGACTCCCCGGCCAAGGGCGAGCAGTGGATGGACAAGACGCTTTCCTTTCACAAGCTCAAGATGACCAACAACGTCGCCAACCGACACGGATACGTGAGTGTGGACCTCTTACAGCAAACCTGCTGCATAGGACATGAAATTTGAACAATCTCATCGATCACGGCCTATGATATGGGATGCATTTATCAAATGAATCGCAGCTTTATTTTTGCGCGCATAATTTTTTACGAGTTTTGCTAATTTGCGAAATTCGCCCAAGTTGCATGCGCGCTAATGTTTCATGTTTCGAAACACTCGGCCCAGTGCTGAAAGCGCAAGACATTGGTGTCCGGGTAAACGATGCGGTAACTTCGTGTAATTTTGCGAACAATAAATATTCAATTGCGAGACGTGTCGTCTGCACGTACATAAACATCGTTTCGCATAGCCTTGAAAAATAGGCCGATTTGTCCAAATGGGCCCGTCGTTTAACGGCAGGGCTAATGTCCAGGGATAGGTTTAGTAAGAGCAGTACTCCAAAAACGACGTTTTTTCGAAACGCTACTCGGATTTAGAAATGGGTAGGGGTAGCATTACTTGTCAAAATGGACGATGGTGGAATATGGCTACTCGCTTTTTGGAATCGTGTGGCGCAAGTAGCAGTTGCAGCTGTAGGTTTACAGCTGTCTCCAAAAAGGCTGGAAAAAGAAAAAAAAATAAGCAGGGCTTTGAAAATCAAACCATAGGCATATTGTTAAGAAATGATCAATGAATGTTTATACCCCCCCACCTCGGCGCCGCTCATGACTAGGCCTACTCGTTTTTTGAAAGGCATAGGAGTAGGACTTCTCCTCTTCTACAGGCACAAGGAGTAACGCTACTCCCATTTTGTAAGGGCTAAATTGAACGCTGCTAATGGCACCTCTTCAGCTACTCAGTTACAGACACTCTAAACAGTGAACAATGATGCTAATCTAATACTTAATGCTCGTGTCACAACAGTGCTTAATTAAAATAATATCAGCACTAATTAATTGTGCACGGAGCTTTTATTCACCCCGTCGACGATTCAAAATACAGTGTTCTATATGTGCCGATAACAAAGACGCTTTCAGTCCTTCCATTCGCCGCTGCGCAGCGTTGAATAGTGGTTATTGCCAGGGGCGGTTCCATAAATTATTGAGGAGGGGGGATAACTCGCACCAGCCTAATCTTTCTCTCGGGTGCAGAACTCCCAACCGGGAGGCAAGGGGAGCTGATCAATTTTTCTGTCAAGCAACTGCCTTACTAGACCAAATTTATCTCCGCATTGAGGTGTGGGGGGATGATTGCCATATACTTGCCTTAATTGAACTTACTGTAAGACATGATATTTTAGCTGCATGTTATTTTCGCGGTTATTGCCTCTCAGAATTTTTGATGCACTTAATTTTCGCGTTTTTGAGGACTGCCGATTACTGCAAGCGCCCGCAGCTTTATTTTGGCGCGTGTAATTTTCGCGAGTTTGGCCGATTCGCGAAATTTGCCGAAATTACATGCACGCAAAAGTTTAATGTTTTGCAGTATTATACATTTCCTTTCCTGACGTTAACATTGAATCAACTTAATACCATCGGTCTGGCTGCATTATAGTGAAGCAAAACGATGAAAAAGACGCCAAAATAGCGCCATGCCAGACTCGTCGAGGCTCGCTGCGTGTCGAGGAGGAGGCTGGAGTGGATGCTCTGCTAAGCGAAGTCACAAAGTCGCAGTCGCAAAGTCTCAATGACGCAAAGTGCATTGTAACAAAAATATCCGACTAGAGGTTTTAACATGCTAGTGTGGGGGTGGGGGTGGGTGCATACCCTCTCATCCCAACGTAGAACCGCCCCTGGTTACAATTGCTGCCGATGTTGTCATTCAGTCGATACTCAACTCGATGCACAAGTACCAGCCTCGCTTTCACGTCGTGCGCGCCTCTGATCTCGCCTGTCTGCCCTTCAGTCCCTACCGCACGTTCCACTTCGAGGAGACGCAGTTTATCGCCGTCACAGCCTATCAGAACGAACAGGTGTCAAATGCTTACGTTAGGTCTATGAGCAGGGATACATTTAGTAGAGTAGTACTCCAAAAACGACGTTTTTTTTAAAACTACTCGGATTTAGAAATGGGTAGGAGTAGCATTGAAGCGATCTCGCCCCTCACGCTTACCCCGCTCAATGAGGGATCGACGATGGCCGCGCGCTCCCGCAGGTCGCGGCTGGCGTCTGCCCCGCGCGCGCGAACG
>JAQIWG010002496.1:0-20242 GCA_034695025.1 Chamaedrilus cognettii | reverse complement strand
GATTGAGTTAGAGTTGAGTTAACGATCGACAAGTTAGATTCACATTCATATCTACATTCGGAATAACATTAAATAATGTCAAAACAGACAGACAACAGCAAAAATGTTGAATAACAATGTGAATCTAACTTGTCAAACGTTACCTCAACTCTAACTTAATCGTAACACCGTGACTTAAGATGACCCACTGTTGTTTTCTATTTTTAACTAATTCATCCATTTTGTATAGCTTCATTATCTATTAGCTATTCGAAACACAATACCACCGCTGCATGTTGCCAATTGATTTGATTGTTTCGCTAACAAACTATGTTTAAAATGGTTTAAATTTGAATCGTTGCCCTGATGCAGAATAAGGCTTCTACTCTACATGCAGTTGCTAGTATTTAAATTGGTGTAACCTGTATGAATTTATTTCACTCTGTTGGACAACGATTTCAGACAAATGATGCAAAAGATATTCAAACAAATGATTTGATATGATAGAAAGTCATGATAATGTACAGGGTGCGGGAGCTGAATGTACCTAATTTTAAAATTTAACTTTTTTTTCATTTTTTCGCCTATTTGAATAATTTAAAAAATTTTGTGTAGAGGAAAGATGAAAGTTTTTAAACATGCTAAATTGAAAGTGAATCGCACAATATTCACGATATATGTTCGATGTGAGCGCCGCCGCGTGTCAGGTGCTCTCTGATGCGCGCGGCAAAACATTATGCAGCCTACTGCGTTTTTGCAAGCGTCTCCTGATTATGCGCTCATGACATTTGCACTCCCCATCCACGGATCTTCAGTTCCACAGTGCTTCTTGGATTATTGCTCACACTGAAAAAACTTGAAGTATCCTCAAGGATGAAGTTGTGGAGATTGAGGGCAGGGTAATGTGATGCCCAAGTGCGCCGTGTGCCTTGAAAATGAGACGATGGTCAAATTTCCATTGAACCCAATACCACATAATTTTTTCGAATTGTTTGAATAAATAATAGGTCTGTCAACTTACACAGTGATTGCAAGTGCGTGAATAACATAACGTAAGTGAAAATTGAGGAGTTTGCAGTGTGCTAGACCTGCTGCGATAGGTCGCGACAATCACGGTTGTGCTTCACTAAGCCTCTTAACGCGTGCATGGCATGATGCCAATTATGCTAGATTTGAAGTTTCATTGCAAAATACACATCTTATGTATGAAAGGCGTTAAAATTGTTTGAATCCGTTGAAAAATAAGCAAGTTATTCAGTTTTGAAATTCGATACATTTGGCTGCAGAATCTTGACAGCTCAAGGTTACTTAAACCATATCCCGCTCACATCGAACATGTGTTGTGAATATGGTGCGTTTCCTTTTCAATTTAGTATGTAAAAAAATTGTTATCTTTCCTCTACCCAACAGTAATTATTTGAATCGGTGAAAAACTGAAAAAGTTTTTAGATTTTAAAATTAGGTACATTTAGCTGCCGCACCCTACTAATAATGTCAGTGACAATTATGACCCTAGTTTTCGGAATACAAAACCGTTATCTATCAATACTTTCTTACATCACAATGTCTGTCTGTTAAGCTGGTGTGCGTGATGGGTGTCATGGCAATGATGGTTCGGGGGATGGCAGCGACGTGGCCTGCGATGATGTAAGTTAAACATGAATTGCTACTAATCACATTGATTTCCAAATTGTACCTCAATACAAATTATTGCAAAAAACAAACATTTTGCCATGAAAAATATGAGCGATAATATTGTGCATTTAAAAATGTTAGCCAAGTAAACAAAAGGTATGACATACCTTTTGCGCCATAAAAATAATCCCTTAGCAAAATTGTGATAATCCAGAATTTAATATATAAATTCATATTTACAGCATGTAGAAGAGGTAATTTGACACAAGATCAAATATTTCTATTTGGAAATATATATCCTTCTTCAAAACTTATTAAGGTATTCTTTCAAAAAGTTCGAAAATTAAATGAACGGGCTTAATGAAGTCCAAATAAAAGTTTTGCGTTTGGATTATACTCTCAGTTTTTGGTGCCGATGTCCGGTATCAAACACGAATTACAATATCATCAAATCAACACAGATCCAGCCACAGCAACAGAAGAACAATTCAACAAAATCTGAAGACAATTCACACCTCTGCAGAACAAAAATATACGCACGAAAGAGCGCACCAAACAAAGTACTACAACAACAGGCACCAGAAATAGACAAATCAGAAGAATCACTGTTACACAAAACAAGAAGCATCGTTGCACAATTCCAAGTAGGCAAATCTCTGCTACTGCATGCTCACATACAAATACAAGATTGACCTACAAACCCACCACCCCATTATCACATTGCCCACTTTGCAAATCAGATCCGCACACAACTACACAGGGTATGCCAAACACGATCACCAAATTCCCTTGCAATTACTTCGATGGCAGAACACAACAAGTCCTCTTTCAAAGCTCTCTCTCGCCCAGCTCCGATGCAACTCCTGCCCAGGCCTCAACAAGTGTCAAAACTTCATCCATCCAACCATATCCAACATCTTCCCCGCCTGCTCACTTTCCCCCCACGACACCCAACACATATTCTCATGCCCCGTCATTCCCACCCCCCTTACACCCCTCGACCTCTGGGTGAAGCCTCAACGGGTCATCAACTTCCTGGACGGCGGACCTGGACGGGCACTTCTTCTATAAAGAAGAAGAGGAGCCAACACAACAACAACTGCACAGGGTGCATAAGTGGGTTATGGCCCCTACCCCCCCCCCAAAAATCAATTTCGGGCCCCCTCTAAAAAAAATTGATCTGAACCGACTTTGTTTTTCTCTCCCGTTCGAACGAAACGTGATGTAAACAGAGTTTGCTGGCTAAATTACAAAGTCAAATTCAAAACTTTTTCTCCAGCGGGCCACTAAAGAGACGTGGGCCCCCCCGGCCCACGTCTCTTGAGTGGCCCGCTGGGGAATTGTTCTCAGCGATTTACAGCTTCAAGCACTAATTTAGACTGTCACATCGGCTGCAGGACCTCATTGAACATCCAGGAATATTAAGCAGTCGGCATTTCTGTGGGGGGCACGACATCACTTCATTCCACAGCGCCAGTTTTGCTTACACCACTTGGCACTCACGTTCGCTGCCCGGCTGCAATCGAGCGATTCGGACTTCTTTCGTAATTACACAAGAATCCTATAGACATGTATCTAGAGAAGAACATTACTTATAATTAGCAAAGAACCAAACATTAATAAAATTAAAAATTAAATTAATTAAAGAAACAACACATTAATCAAAACAACAATTTTCACCTAAATTGTTAAAAAAAACCTTACTGAAGCACAACGAAAAGGCAAAAATCAACTGACGTTAAAAGTGACCAGAAAAATTGACAGCAAGCATATGAATAATGTTTCAGTTTTTGAAAGTAAAGGCCTATAATTTTCAATTTTACATGCAATTTTACATTCAATTGCAGCAATTCGCACAACATAATTGTTCACTGATTTACGCCTACAGAATTGTGTTTTAATTACTCTCGGTCACAACAATATTTTTATTTATTTAGCGTCTCCTTATTTAGATGATTTAGTTTAAATTTGTGGCGTGTATAGGAGCCGGAGGACACGACGAAGGCAGCGGTTCACAGTGTTGAGGCACCAGATGCGGAGGAAGGAAGCGCCGACGACTGAGGAGATCGTGGGATAATGAAGCAAGCATCGCGAGGGAAGGGATCTCAGTGATCGGATCGACTCTGGATGGATTGAGGTCTATGATTGTGCCAGAAAATGTTCAAATCAGTTTAACCAGAAATCAACTGCTATCAATCGCTGCGAGAGTGAGGAATTTCAACTCCTTCAGAAGTTCTGAACTTTGATTTGATCATATAGCGATAAATGCATTGTTTTGATTTACTGTAATTTTTTTTTTTTCTGTCAATTTTCGAATGGTTATATGCAAATAAAAAACATTTGCTTGGGTAATCAAGCAGCTATGCCTTTTTCTTAAAATTTCGACTGAGGGCTACATTGATACGCACTTTTATTTTCTCAATATTCGTCAAATAAAAATGTCTGCTGAACGGGCTTAACGTATGAGTATAATAGTGCGTCGTATCCAATTGTGTCAAAGTGATGCATTTGCGGCAGTATCATTTGCATTCTTGCGCACTTTTTATGCTAAATTTAATTGAATTGTTTTCTTATTAACATCCAAGCAAGATTTACAAAATTTAATTAAACTTATTCAAATCGCTTTACAGTGACTGGTACAGAAAATAGCCGGGCCGCTTTTTCCGTAAAGGTGAATGTATATCGGAATATATTGAATTTGTATATTTATAATAGCTGTTGTGTGTTTCCCACTACGTCTGCATTGTGCTTGTGGGTTGGAGCACCAATACTGCGCAATGACACGTTAATTTTGTGGTAGATTGCATCTCCCTCGGTATGTCATTGCAGTAATTTACCGGCCAAGTTAACTTTAGATCCTTCTCAAGAATCTCACTCTAACTATCAAGGCCTAAAGTCATCTACTGTAAAACATGAAATTTTGACGTGCATGTAATTCTGGCCAGTTTCGTAAATCAGCCACTCGCAAAAATTACATGCACGAAAATAAAGCTGCATAAGCTATTGTAATGAGAAGTCCTTAAAAACGTAAAAATTATGTGCAGCTAAATTTCTGAGAGGCAAAATTGCAAAGTAACATGCAGCAAAAATTTTATGTTTGCAGTATTTGCGTTGGACACTGTAGGCATACGCTGTATTATTCATAATTATTATGCTATACTACATGTAGTGTTGTCGTCCACTCGATGTATGATCTTTCTCACGCTTGTGTACTGAACTCTGAGCTAATCGTCAACTATGTGATAAAAGTTTGTTGCTTTGTTGTTTAGCCTGTACGCAAAATGTTTTCTTTAGAGGTCGTTTCATCATGTATCATCCATTGTCATACACAGAACGCGTTGCAGTCTGTTAAGCTTGTTAGTTGTCAAGTCCCGTAGGGTTAAACTAATAACGATTAAGTAACTCATTACTTGACTGATATTAAATAAAAAATGTTCTCTGATTTTATTGTACTTCCATTTATGCTCTATAATTAATGGGGTAAATGTGCAGCCTTCAGCATGTTCTGGCATGTAGCCTAGACATGTAGCCTAGACGTCAACAGTCTGTCAATAACCTAAAGACATGTAGCCTAGACGTCAACAGTCTGTCAATAGCCTAAAGACATGTAGCCTAGACGTCAACAGTCTGTCAATAACCTAGACATGTAGCCTATACGTCAACAGTCTGTCAATAACCTAAAGACATGTAGCCTATACGTCACCAGTCTGTCAATAACCTAAAGACATGTAGCCTAGACGTCAACAGTCTGTCAATAACCTAAAGACATTTAGCCTAGACATCAATAGTCTGTTAATAAATCTTACTCCTGTTGAATAGATCGAGATTGGTGAATAACACTCGGTGTGTTTGCACATAGCTTAATGTGTTTGCGACGTGTTTTTCACTTGGACACCATACAAGTTATAAGTCGTAGGCCTATCTACACATAAATAAAAATACAATGTCAGTTATTAACTCGTTCTATCTACACCCTGAACGGAAAAAAACCTCTAGAATTACTGCAATAATTTGTGCAATAACTCGTAAATTTTAACCAAAACACTAAAACACTTCAGTGTAAGGGCTAGGAGTTGCATATTTAACATTTTTTAGTTACAATGTGTGTTCAAAATGTCCTCCTTCGGCCTCAACACACGCGCCAAGACGCACTTGACACTAACGCGTTATTTCTAGCAGTACGCAGTCTACCACTGCCCGCTAACGCCTGCATGAACGAGTTGTATCAATCTTGTGCAGAAGAACTTTTAGTGCACCAAGTTTCCATCCCTTATCAGGAAATGCCCTAAGAAGCCCATATTGCACTGTAATTCAGATTTTGGCGTAAATATTGTATCACTATTCTGTCCTCCTCACTGAACGCCATGTTGCAGACAAATGAAGTCACTGTGACGTCAAGTTTTTACTTTTTCGGCTCATAAATATAAAAATAGTTAGTAATATAGTTGTGAGTAAAGTCGCTTTAGTCTAAACACGATTTTAAATTTTTGATACATCTCTAGTAGTTTTAGCAGTTTTATTGTAGAGGTTCGTTTTTCTTCCATTCACGGTGTATAAGCTTACATAAATAACAATAGCGAACAATTTTGGGCCCCACTTATTTCCTCGTAACTCGAGGACGAACAGAGAGGAGGGGAGGGTATTAATGGAAACTTTTTTTCTCTCATACAGAACTCACGACCAAGGGGAGATGAAAACTCAATATGTTCTCAAAGTTACAATATATTACAACAAAATATCAGTCACTAAGACCTAACGCTAGAGCCACTGCAACTTAAAGGTCTGACCAGTCAGGCTAGTAAAACCCAAAGGTCGGGCCAGCCGACTTTTAGGCCCGATTTCACTAATATGACACCATATAACAGATCACAAAAAGCCGTAACATCGGGCCGAGGTCCGAATTGGTAAATATGACGCGACGCTCTGTGTTCAAATGTCATGAAAGTTCGTATGGTAGTGCTGAAGCATGCATTTACAGAGGAATTTTCAATTTGTGAAATTGAAATTTGTGCACTTTCACTCTCTCTCTTCCAAATATTAAAAAGACTTGATTAAAGAAACACGTTTTTTTTATGACACACAGTACTCGATATAATGTCTAAATGCTATTTTTATAACAAATATAATTACTCAAAACTTGATTTATTTAAATCTAGGTACAATTTTGGCAGCAATAACAAATAGGTAATATTTTCTGATTCATAAATCGAATAGCGACTATGCCACAGTAAATTTATATACTAGTAAAGCAGGGGGTAGAATTTTTTCTGAAAAAACCTAGACTCATAACTAGGGCTGGCCTGAGTTTTCAAAAAAATGCATCGCTTTGGCGCAACATGTATATTTATTCGCCACTTACTATTTCTTTTCACAATACTTTTTGCATAATTTTTTTGCAAACGGACATATCGGACAGACTAGGCCTACTGCAGTGCACATACATAGCTGAAATAACTGAATTTAAACAATATAATCAATTGTTCAGTCTTACGCAGTGACGCCGGTGAGCTTCATTCAATACATTTAACAAGAAATTGGCATTCGTCAGTGAATTTTATAGTATTACTATTTAGTATTACAGAAAAACTGGTTGCAAAAAATTTGATAAAGTCTTCGCCAATGTTAAAAAAAATTTGCCACTTCTGATTTTCTTTTGCTATTTGGCGAATTTGGCTCTCTGCAGGCCGAGCCATGCGCATGACTCATGATAGATCGCCCGAATTCATCACAGTCAGCGGCAAACAGTCTGATCAAGGAGTCGCTACTCGTTAGTCAGTGGCACAACCAAGTCCAGCACGAAGTCCTGTTGATGACAAAGTATAGCAGGGCACCCGGGGCAGGGTTGGTCATGTTATGTGGGGGCCCTGGGTGGGCAGGTTCGACAGGGTCGTGTGAGGGTAAGGTCAACCATGATGTGTAGGAAGTCAGGGTCTGCCATATTAAGTAGAGGGACAGGGTCGGTCTTGTTGCATAGGGGGGCAGGGTCGGCCATGTTGGGTGGAGGAGTAAGGTCGGCCAAGTTAGGTGTGGAACTTGTGTGAGCAATGATTGCGAGGTTGCGAGGAGAGATGTGGGGGTGCCAGACAGGGACACAGAACACCTCCCCACTCCCCCCCCACTCACGCAGAAACTGCACCCTGTCCCACTGCACGAGCTGCTCGAGCACCGGCTGCACCAACACCTGCAGCATCTGCGCAACAAGCACAGGCTGCACCAACACCTGCACCAACACCTGCACCAACGCCTGCAGCACCCGCATAAAAAGCACTGACTGCACCAAACACCTGCACAAACACCTGCACCAACACCTGCACCAAACACCAACGCCTACAGCACCTGCGTAACAAGCACCAGCTGCACCAACACCTGAATCAACACCTGCACCAGCACCTGCACCAACATCTGTACAAACACCTGCACCAACACCTGCGGCACCTCCACCAATACCTGCACCAACACCTGAATCAACACCTGCACCAACATCTGCGCAACAAGCACAACAACTGAAGAATGTAAAGATGCTTCCTCATGACAATAGCAATCCAACTTATTTACTCACCCAGTGTCACCCATCTACTCACCCAGTGGTGTCACCCACCTCCTCACCCAGTGATGTCACCCACATACTCACCCAGTGGTGTCACCCACTTACTCACCCAGTGTCACCTACCTACTCACCCAGTGTCACCCACTTACTCACCCAGTGGTGTCACCCACCTACTCACCCAGTGTCACCCACCTACTCACCCAGTGGTGTCACCCACCTACTCACCCAGTGGTGTCACCCACCGACTCACCCAGTGGTGTCACCCACCTACTCATCCAGTGGTGTCACCCACCTACACACCCAGTGTCACCCACCGACACACCAAATCCACTACATATGTGCACGCTCCCTCCATAGGCTCCTACAACTACCCTAAATACGTTCACACTGCACACCCTACAAGTACTGTACACACCTGTACACTCACTACAAATATCGTATAGATGGGTACACCCTCTACAAATACCCAAAAGACGTCTGCACGTACCCTACACATATGTACACGCCCCACAAACTTGTATCAAACACATGTGTACTAAGAGAACTCAATAGACGACTACAAATCTCCCACAAGCACTCTATAGCGAGACACGCACTGTGAACGGCTCGATGAGAGAGAAGAGAGACTCGTACTGTGTGTAAAGCTCAACCAGTGCAACATGCAGTAACTCCCGGTCTGCAGCAGCAGCAACATCATGCTGCAGCAAGCAGCAACAGTAGTAGCACAGCAGCAGCAACATGCAGCAGCAGTAGTAGTGCAGCAACAGCAACATGCAGCAATATGCAGCAGTAGTAGCGCAGCAGCAGCAGTAGTAGCGCAGCAGCAACATGCAGCAGCAGCAGTAGTGCAGCAACAGCAGAGCAGCAAGTTCACAACATGCAGCATGCAGCGGCAGCAGATGTAGTGCAGTAACAGCAGCAGCAGCCACATGCAGCAATATGCAGCAACATGCAGTAGCAGCAGAAATAGTGTAGCAACAACGGCAGCTGCAAAACGCAGCAACATGCAGCAGCAGCAGAAGTAGTGCAGCAACAGCCACAGCATGCAGCAACAATAAAGCTTCTAGATAGTTCAGTGCCGTGACAGAGTTATGAAAAGAGATTCAATAATATAATATACCGCATTAGAAAGTATAACCGCGTTACTAAAGAGAAAGTCAAGAGGAACTAACTGTGCTGCTAAAGAGGGAGTCAAGAGGGACGGACTCAGAGGCGGGGCCAGGATTTTTTTTGGGGGAGGCTGAGAGGGGACAAAGGAAAAAGTGGGGGGTCTAGCTTAAAAAAACTTAATCTACACCGTATATTTCATCTCCGAACAGAACAGTAGGGGGGCTAACTTTTAGAGGCTAACATCCTTATTAACCCTTACAGGCTTTAAAAATCACAACAACAGGGACTTAAAACAGGAAGCACCTAAAAAACTTAAGGGGGCTAGTGGGGGGGCTAACATTCTGACTTGGGGGGCTACGTCCCGTTTTTCCCCCCCGTAGCGCCGCCTCTGGACGGACTGCGGTGCTAAAGAGGGAGTCCAGAGTAACTGACTGCTGCTAAAGAAGAAATCAAGAGGGACTAACTGTGCTGCTGAAGACGGAGTCAAGAGGAACTGACTGTCCTGCTGTGGAGGCAGTGACGCTAGAAAATGCTCAAAACTCGACATGTTCATGCGTCTGCTGAACTTGCGACTCGTCTTCACAAAGCTTGTTCCTACTGGAAGCATAAAGAACTTGACTTGTATACCAGCCAAATGGTATGATAGGTTCATCTGCATACACATCCCTAAATTCTGTATTTCTTCTAGAATTTAATTGCGACCGATTTCTTTAATAACGGTTAAACATGCAACAAATTATGATGCTTAACACTCAGGTGAGGTGATCAGCTGCAATTCGAGCAAAATGGGATTTTTGTGTTTTTTCAAGGGATAGGGCTAGCTTCGGGATTAGGCTAGGATTTGGTTTAGGATTAGCGAGTTTTAGGATTTAGGTTTGTGTTAATGTTTGGGGCCAAGGTTTGGGTTGGGTTTTTATAAATCCATTTTATTGAATAAGTAATGGTGAGAGATTTTGGATAGTGAGTTATTTTCTTCTTTAAATGCAGTGTTGTTAAATGAACCTAGTTCATGTTGTGTTACCTAGTTCGCATGCTGTTTAAGCTAATAAAAGTAGCCTATTGTGTCATATCCATTCAAGTCCGACTCGATTTTCATCTACGGTATTTAAAGTCATATGATTTCAAATTATTTACAACTTGTAAAAACACTACCAATTGAAAGCCGACTCACGATGCAGATAGAAAAGCCACTGGCAGAATACTCACACTGCAGACAGGTTGGGAGAGAAGACGTAACGCTGCGGACAGTCTAGGGAAAGAAGACTCAACACTGTAGTATGGCTAGGGACGAAAGACTCATGCTGTAAACACGCTAGGGACAGAAGACTCACGCTGCAGAGGGCTAGGGACACAAGACTTATGCTGCAGGGGGCTAGGGACACAAGATTTATGCAGCAGAGGGCTAGGGACAGAAGACTTACACTGTAGACAGGCTGGGGACAGAAGACTTACGCTGTAGACAGGCTGGGGACAGAAGACTTACGCTGTAGACAGGCTGGGAACAGAAGACTAACACTGCAGAGAGGCTAGGGTCAGAAGACTCACTCCGCAGACAGACTAGAGACAGAAGACTCACGCCGCAGACAGGCTAGGGACAGAAGACTGCGCAAGGCAACGCAGCGTGCATGCCGAGCGTGCTGTTCTGCACTCTGCGCCTCCCACCGACTTCTGTTGTCAGTCAGACACACAGAGCTACTAGCCACAGCCGCCTTACAGTATTACCGGTAGCTGACTTCTGGTAAATCGCATTATTAATGACTTTTTTACTACTTGCATAATGCCAGTAGGAAAATGTCAAAACAGCATTAAGTTAAGAAGAGACTCAGCAATATCTGCATCACTGATCACTACTATAGGCTAGCTAATAAAGTAATGTACATGGTACTATATGATCAGTATTCTGTATGCAGCAACATATTGTAAGGCATTGCTATTTTATTAGACGAACGTGAAACTAAGACTCCTTCATTTATGAAAACTCTAACCAACTACCTAACATTAATTATAAAATTTCCTCAAATATAACTCAATTAAATAACGGAAATTACAATAAATTACCATTGTACTATCATTCAATAACTCTGCGATCGCTGTGGCACACTTGACGTGCATTACGAGATCGTTGGATACTAAAAATTTTGAAAATTTTAATCTTGTGAAGACCTGAAACTAAAATTAATTTAAAACCAAAACTGAAATACGGCAGGCCTAAATGTAAAACTGACACTCAAATTATTTGCAAACCTCAATCAAAATTGATTAAAACCTGAAAAATCGTGCACGAAGTAGGCGCGTTCCTGTTTACGGTGCTTAGGCAAGGGTAGGACATTGGCATTCATGGACACCCAGTCACCCACCCTCCACACTTGAAAATTAACGCCCGGTAGTACTAGGCCTACTGAAACAGAAAGTCTTTAAACTTAATAAAATCTGAATCGCTAAATCGCTTACCAAAATGGCAGCTATTTTGAGAAGTATTGCTGTAATAAAGATATGTGCCATCAGCTTGCCATAGCTTGCAAACACCAACAATTTGCTGCAGCTTTAGGTTTAGTATCAATGTTACAGACCTTGTCTCTTGTGCAGCCAGTCTGAGCCCATGCAGCCCAGGAAGGGCCCAGGCCCCACGAGGCCCAGGGGAGACTGAGGTCCTGTGAGATACAGAAGGGGCCAAGGTCCCATGAGACCCAGGAGGGACCAGGATCCCATGAGGCTCAGGAGGGATAGAGGCCAAATAAGACTCAGAGGAGGCCTGTGTCTTATCAGACCCCGGGCAGGCCAAGGCCCTATAAGGCACAGAGGGGGCTGAAGCACCATGAGGCCCAGGAGGGGCCGTGGCCCCATGAGATCCAGGGAAAACCAAGACCCCATGAGACCCCGGGCACGCCAAGGCCCCATGAGGCCCAGAGGGGGCTAATGCATTATAAGGCCCAGAGGGGGCTGATGCACCATGAGGCCCAGGAGGGGCCGCGGCTCCATAAGGCGCAGGGGAGATCCAGGCCTGGTGTTGTTGAAGACTGAGGCAAAGGGCAGCACTCATGGGAAACTGTACAAACCCCCCCTTCCCCTCCTCTCCCGCCCAACACACTCCACCTTCACTACCCCTTCTCTCCTCTCCCCCCTTACACACCCCATCTTCACTTCCACTCCCCCCCTCTCCCCTACCACACCCCTTCTCGCCCCCCCCACACACCTCACCCTGACCCTCTGCTCCCTCAGCAGCAGCGAGGGAGTCGCGTGTCCGCACGCAGGGCGTCATACGGTGGAAGCAGCAGCCGACCAGTACGAGGCAGTGGATGGGGGCCGAGACCTGAGAGGAGGAGGGTAAGGGGAGCTGAGTGAAGGCTCGCAGGATGCAGGGGCTCAGGTCCCCACAGCCGTGCAGCCCCAGCAGGCACACTCCCTCCCCTTCCGCGCCCCCTGCTGGCCACGTGGCCTGGATTAGGGTGTAGAGCTGCTCGTACGCTGCAGCGGAGTCCGTTAGCTCAAACTGAGCCGAGATTAGCCTGCCTCCTTCCACCACACACCCGCCTTCACAACCAATCAGAGTGCAGCTTCAAAACCACCCAGTTAGCCTATCTGCATGGACAAAGTATTGGTGCTGTTATTTTAGTTAAATTTTAGTTTAAAGTTTTTGATTTAGTATTTGATTTTAGTTTCAATTTTACTATATACTTTTAAACCAACTTCAGTGCTGACATTCTAGCTAAATAGATATACATACATTAAAATACATTAAAATACATTAGAGTTCATTGCCATACGTTAAAATGCATTAAAGTTAGCTTTTAAGATTAACTTTTAAATGACTTCACGTAGTTTCAGTTAGTGTATATTTGATGTTTAGTTGGCCATATTTCTTAAATGCCCTTAGTGTTGCATAGGCCTAAAAATGGGCCCATAACTAGTGTATCTTATCATTTCAGCCTGATAGGCTGGTGGGACAACAATTGTAACTAGCGTCCTAGGCTAATTCATATAGGTATGCTTTCTTAAGGAATCTAGCTATTTTTGGATCTAACTTTTTTGAAAATGTTCATATCCTAGTGAAACGCTATTTTAACATTACACATATATGCACTGTGCACAATATTAATTATAGCAGCACATCTCACTATTTTGAGACATAGGCCAGGCGTATCTGTGGAACATAATTATTATCTACGACTCGACTCTTGGTGAATGTTAGCCGAGCTGTGAATCTCTCCATCTGTCAGAGGCTGTGACAGAGTGCGTGTCAGAGTGCTTATTCCATCTTCTTGAATTGTTGTAGGCTATAAATTTTTGCTGTATTTGTCCATAAAGACAAGCGGTGCAAAAACTTCGTCTTTGTGTGTCCTCAGGGATCAAAAAGCAACAAAGCTGCATGAGGACTAGTGCAGTGTTTGTGGCCTGTGGCAGGCGTGTGACGACAGGGGCGCAAACACACTCTAAAAGTTCAGGAGGTCGGGGTCTGACCGTCAAAGTCTTAAGGTAATACAAGTACTTAGGCTATGGAAAGAATTTTTTTTTTACAGAAAAACACTTTAAAATGGAGAGGTCATCCCAAAAGTTGGGGAGATCATGACCCCCCCGACCCCCCCCCCCCGGTGGTTGCACCCTTGCTTAGACCATGTGAACAACTTTATTTTTAAAGCATTAGGGGGATCAAGCCTTGGCCTTTGATGCAGATTAAGCTATCATTCACGATCGCATTCGTTCTCAGGCATCAGTAGCATTGTCTCCGCTTTTGGCCCCTTACTAGTCATAGCCAATAACCTAAGTAGATAGCAGCGAGACATGCACTACAAAATAAACCAAAGAGAATTTGTCCCGGATACGATATTAAATTATGTCTGGCAGCCCTGGCCTGCTGACACCATCGGCAGATTGGGCGTCAGGAAGGGCATCCTGCCTATAAAATTATCCTCCAGAGAACATGGATAACCCCGGGGCTGTGTCCACGGCCTGTCCCGGTGTCTTTGAGACGACGCTCGATTCGCGGGAAGCAGTTTGAATGGGTCTTGGTCGATGGGGAAAGCAGTGGGCTAGGGGAGTGGATGCCCCTTGTAATTTTAGACCGTTTCAATCATTTTCTTAGCTAGGCTAATTATTTGGATAACCGTTTCCTCCCCCGGAAGGCCTCTCATGCTGTCCCCTTTACCCTCCGTGGATCAGGGCACACGGGTTCTTGTGGCCGTGGCTGAAAATAGTCTAGACGGAGAATCCAGCCACTAAACCGTGAGTGTGTGTGTGTGGAGTGAAATAAAAAAGTTTTCAACAAGTCGTGGTACTGAAAAAGTCACCAGCGTTGCCTGCCCCAAGAACACATATCAGAGCAGTCATAAAACTTTGATGCCAGGCATCTTAATTGGGAGTGCATCTGACTTTGACCTCGTGAGAAAGTACTAGCTTAATCAGGGCCGGCTGAGGCCCGAGCCGCTCGAATGAATACCTGAGTGAGTGCGTGAGTGATAGAGTGGGTGCGTGAGCGAGTGAGTGAGCAACAGCTGACCGTTGGTTGAGAGGTGCGGCCTGGCGGCCTTGTGAGCGAGGCAGGCTTTGCTCTCCAGTGCGAGCACACTGTAGCCGAGCTGACAACTCAGCACCACGTCCACATAACCCTGCCACATAGACACACATACCCTGTCACATAGACACACATACCCTGCCACATAGACACACATACCCTGTCACATAGACACACATACCCTGCCACATAGACACACATACCCTGTCACATAGACACACATACCCTGTCACATAGACACACATACCCTGTCACATAGACACACATACCCTGTCACATACACACATACAGTCCTGTAACATGCAAAACACAATACAAATTCAAAATAAAAATTTGCTCAGTAAGACATAGGCCTATAGCATAAATGATCAATAAAACAGTTCGGTAACTAAGTTTTATTTGCCGTTTAGTAACTGAGACTCAAGTGAGAAGTAAGCATGACCTACGTAGCAAAAAATGTTAGCAAACCGTAATTACAATTAGGCCTAACTTAGATTTTATAGTTGCGATGGTTAAATCGAATAAAATCTGAGTAAACCGTCAAGAAATAACATGCATTCGAAGCCATGCGCTACACACAAAAATTTGAAACCAAATGCTGCCTTCTAACAATTATGATACAAGCCAAGGATAATTTCTTGAACAGACTAACTCTAAACACTCCAGGTAACAACACCCCACCCTAATCCTAACCCAACATGCAACTCTAACCCTAATCTCACATCTAGCCCTAACTCGAGCCCCGCATTTAGTGCTAAGCTTAACCCCACACCCAGCAATAATCTTAACCCCACATCCAACCCTACCCCACATCTAACCCAAACCCTAACTCCACATCCAGCCTTACCCTAACCCCAAAACCCGCTTCAACCCTAACCCAATATCATGTCGTAGCCCTAACAACCCACATCCCCACCCAACCCTAACCCCACATCGAGCCTAGCAGCGCTGTGTGAGGGGCACAGACGAGTCCAGCGCCGAGGTCGACGATGTGTCGCACGCCGTGCCGCCGACACTCCGCATCCACCACCGACACGATATGACTCACTTCATGCGCCTTCTTCTCACTCATGCCGCGCCTCAAAGGGGGCGCCACTGTCAGGGGCGCGGGGACAAGGTACGAGGGCTCGGCCGGGTAAGGACTGGAGGACACAGTTTGGGGTGTGGGGGGCGGCAGATGTTGGGGGGATGCACTCGGGGGTGTGGGGGGTGGCAGATGTCGGGATGAAGAGAAACTGAGTGCTCTTCGTACAAAGTCAATGAGGCTTGTTGGCCAGTCCACCTATCGGCACGACAAAGCGACAATGAGACATGTAATTATGTATGCTTATCTCAAACTTAAACGTTATCTAGAACACACACAGTGTCACACAGTGACACACTTTGGCAGCTTAGTGGCTGGATTTCCCGCCCAGGCAGGGGCATGCCATTGCAGCCACGGACACAAGAACCCACCTGCCCTGACCCCACGGGTCGTATCTTCAGGGGCAGGGACAATTAACCCAAAAATTAATATTATTAAAGAAATGATGGAATCGGTCCCAGGTTTTTTCGCTAAATTTTCTTCCAGATGGTATAAAACAATTTCAGGGGGGGTGTTGTCACATTTGGCCTGGCTGCTCTCAACCGGGGTGGGAGGGGGTGCTGACGGATAAAAAAAAATCTTCACGTTATTCTTTGTAGTACTAATTTTTTCACAGTTCTTAACAGTAGGCCTACTTATCCATCTGTGGACACCATTATCCATTTAAACAATGTAAGATAGCCCATTTTAGGCTGTGTTGTAGCTTAAAATTTTCAAAAAGATCAAATAAATACCAACCAAAAAAATTTTTGGATCTCACACGACCCCCCAAAAGGGGTCTGAGATTTGGCGGGGTGTCCATTCGTACTCGAGTGAACACCCCCCACTTACGAGGTTTTGAGAAAATCACTGATCGGTCCAGAGTTACAAGAGGTAAATAAGTCTGCCTCAGCCTCCCCAGCTCACTGCCCTCACCCTCCACTCTACCATCGTTGCAAAGCTTCCCCTGAACCCAGCGTCATCTTAAAGAGGCCGATAGTTAGGGTCTTATCAAATTGTGGCTGTCTTGTGAAGCACTATCTAGAATACCTATGAAATTGCTAAATTCGGCCCTTGAAATAAAAAATCAAAGGCTCTTCCTAAAGTCATTCGTTAAAACCCCTTAGCTAGCTGCTAAACAATTCAATTAGGCTTTCTGAACTGATGTTCCGGCAGAAGCAGGCCGATTTGAAGAAAATGGATCTGCGGTCTAAGACTATGCTCTCATGCTCTCAAACTAAGGTTTGATCTCAAATCTTTGGCAATTAGGACGCTAACAGAAATATGTAAACAAATCTTGTCATAAATAACAAATAATAAATAAATCAGTAAATCAGCATAATTAAAGTAAGGTAAAGGTAAATACTTTGACGCAAATATAGTACTTAAATAACGGTAAAGGAATATAATGAAGGTAACGGTAAATAAGGTAAATAAGGTAAATAAGGTAATTTACGTAATAAGGTGTCAGTAAATCAGGTAAATCAGTGTTATTTAATCTAACTAATTTTTTTGGTATGTGTTTTTTAGCAAATTGGACCATGCCAGTTTCGGCTCACATTTATAGCTAACCTATTTATAGCTATTCCTATAATATCCAGGCTGCTAAATATACTGCTAGTAGTATCAATTGAAAGTGCATGGTCATATAGCACAATGTGGGTCAGTCGAGTAAAGATATCTAAAGTCAAAAGTTAACACTTGCAAGCTGTCAGGTGAAAGAAATGGTTTGAAGACTCTCATCAGCTGCTTAACTTTCCCTGATGCAGCGATAATTACAGCCCTAAAAATTACAGAACTATCCAAGTCACCTTTGTGAATCCTCGCGGGACTTGATTCAGTTCTTCAATAGTCAGATTCGTCAAAGGACCAAGCCACTGTAGCACATCACACACTTGTTAGAAAATTATACACGACTTCTTGCAAGTTAATCGAACATTGCTAAGTACTAAGGGTTCCTCTTCAGTTAATGCTAACTTTTGGGTGCACCTGATGGCGCTTTAAGGTTTCTCAGGGGTCTTAATTGTTTGTCTGGGCTCAAACTCAAGAAAGACTGTCGCACACATCATAACCCCATATGCAACACTACCGGCTGGTTGCTCGATCTCGATCAGAGGGCGAATTAAGTGCAATTTAGTTTCGTAATCCAAATTAACCAATGGGACTCCATAAGAGTAATCTGTTGAATGCTCTCATTGGTTAATTCGGACCAGTAATTCAGACCAAAGTTAATTCTCACTCAAATAGAGGTCGAGCAACCAGCCATACAAGTTTTGAAGCTATGTACAGTAACTGACGACAGTACTAATGCCATCGTCCTAATTTGCACATTAATCATAAAGTTGATGGATGGAAATCCAAACATGCTTTACTAACTGACAACAGTTAGCAAATTGTAAACAGTAAAAGATGCTTGTAGAGACTGGCAATTGACAACACTAAGGATACTCGGGACTCGGTCAAATGAGGTCCTTGTTTTTCAGTCAGCTGTTAGGGGTGTAGTACAAGAGCGGGACAGGCAGAACAATATATAGGTTGTTCCATGCAACACATACTAATGTTACTGGTAACGTCATTGTACCGCTAGTGACACTAACTAGCAGTCGGTATTATCTAAAGTTTTTGCGTGTAGTTGCCCGCGTCGACGACTTAAATTGAAGGTGTTCAATTTAACAAGTTTCTTTTCGCTTTTTGAGCTTCGTTGAGGTGAACCTCCTGGACAAGGCAAGGAAAGCAGGCAAGGCAAGGCAAGGTAAGGCTAGTAGCAGGCATTGCAGGCAGGACAAGGCAGAACAGACACAAGACGTCGGTCAGGCCATGGCTGAGCACTGAAAGCTGCAACATACATATACCTGTCCTGCGCTGTCCCAAGCCTACGACAGAGCGAGAAAAAGTCAAACCTCCATAGGAATAGCCTTCCATGCCTCTCTCTCAAAGAACTCGGTAACGTTGAAGTCGTAGACCCAGCGATACTCGACTAGAAAAGGGACGACTTGATGGAAGTAGGCGTTTGACGGACCATCCGGCCCACCGCAGTCAGGATCCATGCAGTCAGGATCCATGCTCCTGCTTGCTGCTACAACCAACAATAAAACAGTGAACAGTGACTATATATAGTACCTCAACGGCTACAACACATGTATGCACTGCATACATGTGTTGTAGCCATTGAGGTTGTTGGCCATGGCAAAGGTTGTTGGGAATGGCTACAACACATGGCAACACAAGTATTGGTTATTGGCAATTGCTACAACACATGTATGCACTGCATACATGTGTTGTAGCCATTGAGGTACTAGGCCTATATAATCACTACTGCATACTAGGCAATAATAGACCTAGCCCTCAGACCAAAATAGTAAATAGATTTACTATGCCAATATGGTTTGAGCCTGAGGCTTCCTATGCAAAATGCATAGGCCTAGCTTATTTTTAGTGTAATCACCTAAATTATGTCTGTCAATAATGGCTAGTTTTTATAAAATGAGTCATTTTTATTGGTTATTTTAGGGATACTTTTATCGAGATCCCGAGAATCTAGGATATTCTCAATTTAGTCAAAATCTACTGTCGACGATCTGGGCAAATTTATGGCCAAATTTCTCTAACAAACAAGCATCTGCAAGCGTAGCAAGCCTGTGCACATACCAAGCCCACTTTAGAATGTAGCTTGGGTACGGTCCGATTTGCCGAAAACCGAATTGCCGAAAGCATTTTCCAGATATCATTTTAGATAGGGTTGTAACTTTGACAATATTGAATATGGCGGTATACCATGGCGGTATACCATGGTATACCATCTCTGACTATAATCGTAGTCTAGGCTATGGCTAACCAAAAGCTAACTCTAACCATTGCAAGCCATTATCCTTATAACTTGCTAGCCAAAAGCTACCCAACTACTGCAAGCCATATTTCTTATAACTTGCTAATCCTAACCTTGGTGAAAATTTAGCAATTTACCTAGCATTTGAGCAGTTTATCGAGCAATTTAGTATTTTATGGAGCAATGTGATAGAAAGGGGAATTAAATATATTATTATTTGTCCAAATTGCTGAAAAGTGCAAAAATGGCCCAAAGGACGTGATCAGCGATACGATTGAGGGTCGAATATGGAGTTAACTACTAGAACTACAAGTGCAATATACATACATACATACATACATACATACATACATACATACATACATACATACATACATACATACATACATACATAAGCCTATAAGTTTATACTGCATGTAAATCAAAACCTTGTCTCGTCAGCCACAAGAATCCAACTGCTCATGGTTCGCGGTAGCGGTCTGCGCCGACCTGTCATTGTCGGCGGCGGCGCGCCGGGTGTTTACTATCGGCGTCGTCCGACTATACTTTGCGGTGGCGGCGAGTGAAAGATCT
>JAQIWG010002495.1:0-20244 GCA_034695025.1 Chamaedrilus cognettii | reverse complement strand
TATTATTATTTATTTATTATTATTTATTTATTATTATTTATTTATTATTATTATATATTTTTTATTTTTTTCTACAGCGTGGCTGACTCCCTGCAGGCTGGGAAACAAAGAATTGGCTTGTAGCTCAGAGCTCTCAGGGCGAATTGTAAAAGGCGACTAAAGAAGGGGGAGCGGTTCTGTGCTTATCAATGCCGAGACAGGCACAGAATCGAGGCAGAAGCACAGAATCGGAATGTAATAGTCTTTGTTACTACATACGTTCCATAAACTTCCAAAACACCAACACTACACCATGCCTGGGTGCAGTTTCTGCAGCACAAGTCTGCGCATGCATGCGTTCTATACGATCTATTTGAAGTGTGGAGAGTGAAGACCAATCAATTTGTGGAGACCGTAGAGAAAAATAGAGGTCCATAATCTCAAGATCAACGTTACGAGTTTTAAAAAGTAGAGTCAATAATAACAGTAAAAGGATGCTTTGCAGAGGGAACTGTGGAGTTCACCGAAAGTGATACGGAGACAAAAAAAAGTATTAAAATATTTTTTGCTATGAAGTTTCTACAGCACGATTGTATGGCCTACAATATTCTACAACATAGCTCCGCTGTGTAGCAGGCCTACCCATGTATGGTAGGTCTACATCGCGCTTTAATGATGGTACTTCTCTTCATTTTTCACGATTAGTCAAACAATAAGCCTAGCTATTAATGCTTGAATCAATTTTAATGCCGGCACTACAGCTGGCTGCAGCATAAATCCAGCGCCGTAGATTCAGGGGGTGGGGTTTGATCTCAAAATTCAAAAAGTATTTTAACATATCGGGTAGTAAGTTGTTTACATTTGAGAGAAATTACCTTCTCTCCCTCGAATGGCGAGCTTCTTTAAACAGCGAACATAGAAAAGCATTCGTGTTGAGTTTTGACATAGTAAGTTTTGTGAAAAAGTTGCATCCCTGCCCCAGCCAAATCCAATCGGGAAACTTCTTGCTGTGTGCAAAATAAAACCTCCCAAATCACGTTCAGCTTGTGGCCCTGCCTACACCTGTTTTTCCACGGCGTGAGGACTATGTACAGCCTAGATTACATGTATGTGCTGTTCTACTGCAGTTTTACTTGCACCATGTTGTTGTATATTGCTATATATATATATATATTGCTTATATCTATCCAACATGTATGCAGTGATGCCGCTCCTTGGGATATATCACTGCAGTGATGCCACTCCTTGGGATATATCACTAGATTAAGGGTTATTTCAGTGATGGAGGAATCGCATTTTCAATGCAATCCCCACATATCGTGAGGTATTTTTCATAAATTACGCGTTTTATGATGGAAGCTTGGGGCATTGGGTGAAAAAACGCGATCTAGTGCTATTTTTTGGCCGAGATACCCAGAATCTAGGGATATTCCATTTTGATTCCATAGTAGCATTGATCCTATATGTTGCTGCAGTTTCTTCTGCATCATGGAAGCAGTGAAGCGTATGTCAAAGCAGATAAGTGACATCACGGAATGTCCGATATGCACGGAGACGTTCACGGACCCGAAAGTGCTGCCGTGCGTGCACACGTTCTGTCTCAAGTGTCTGCTCAGATTTGGAAAGGAACGCAGCGAAGACAAACCTGGAGACCAAGTAGCCTGTCCGCTCTGTAGAACCAACTTTATGATTCCGCCAGGAGGCTTTACTGCCCTGCCCAACAACTTCTTTGTCAACAAGCTGCTTCTCGTCAATCAACTCTCTGGGGAATCGGTTCAGACTCACTCTTGTGAACTTTGTGTGGATGATGATGAAATTGATTCTAAGGCTGCTGCGTTTTGTGTGGAATGCAATCAGCATATTTGTGAGAAGTGCTGCGTGCGTCATAGCAAGCAGAAATGTTCGAAGTCGCATCAAGTTGTGAGATTGGAGAATAAACCAAATTCAGAGTCGTTGCTGAAGATGACAGCGAGCTACTGCGCCCAACACCCTGACGAGCAGATCAAGTTCTACTGCTACGACTGCAAGATGGTCACGTGTGTCGTATGTCAAGTTGCTTTCCATCAAAAACATGAATGCAGCGACATCAACAAGTCAGGGTATGAATTTCACAAGCAACTCGACGATGACATCGAGAAGGTGACGAACTGCGCGCAGCAGAGCCGAGACAAGCTGCAGCAACTGGAGAGGGACAACGAAGGCTTCTTGGAGAACTTGGCAGACACTCAGCAAACTATATCTGCTGCTTATGATAAACTGAAGTCTCTCTTGGAATCTAATTTCAACCAACTAATGGAAGAAATTGATGCGATTAAGATCAAGCGTGCGAAGGAGATCGAATGCGAGAGAGATGAATCGGAGCGCCAGTGCCTGATTGTGGAAAGCTTCAAGAAGTACTGCGAGGAGATGAAGGAGAAGGGCACAGCGTGTGACATAGCGCGCGCTGCCCATGAACTGCACACCAGATGTGCTGAGTTGGTCAAAGCGCAAGAGCAGTACAACCGTCAGAAGCTTGACCGAGTTGAACTCACATTCGCTTCTTCATCTGCATCAGAGGCTAGCTTGTCGAATATGATTGGAGTGATTGATTGCAAAGGTCAGTGCAACGAGCCTAATTGCTTCGTTAGTTTGTTCAGCAAAATTACTCAAGGACTGTTTAGAGCTTGAAGAACTGTTCCAATTTTTTTTTCAATGTTGTTGTCAATGTTCTTGTTCAATTTAAATTGTTTACGCTATCGTGATGATATGTTGACAACATTTTTCACGTTTTTTAGCTTTCAGTTGCCTTAAAAGTACCGCACAGCACAGTGCTACTAAAGGTGATAATTATCTTAAGCATATGAAGACAATTATATTAATACCTTATCGATTTTGCTGCATTACAGTGAAGAAAAATGATGAAAAAGGCTTCGAAATAGCGCCATGCCAGACAGACACGTCGAGGCTCGCTGCGTGTCGAGGAGGAGGATAGAGTGGATGCTTTGCTAAGCAAAGTCGCAATGTCACAGTCGCAAAGTCACAATGTCGCAAAATGCATTTTGGCTAAAATATCCGACTAGGGTTAAGTGTATGTTGAGAATAGGCCTCTACTGACAAAGTCAAGTTATCAAGTTTCTCTCATTGAATTTTACAGCAATGATATAAGTATGATTTACTATTTCAGTGCACAGCTCATCGTTACCACAGCCTGAGTCTGTGAAATCTGACGATGCAACTACAGTGATTGAAGATCATGCTTCCCTTCAATCTGCCAAAGGTACTTAATATAACACGTGTGCATGTGAATAATGTTATCTCAGCCTCTCTGCTACAGTTTGTTGCAGTTATTGCCTAATATTTTGTGCTGAAGTTAGTTTATTTGCCAAATTTTTCCTAAGCCGTCATAATTATTGTAGATCGTAGGTGCAATCCATTTTCAAATAGTTATCTAGATTTGATTTCCAGGTTATTTGCTTCGCCAACTTTTATACGTGTCTGTGAAATCCCTTATTTATGTAACTGCGCTGTAAAATAAATTGACCAACGACAAATTTCTCACGATTTGCTTGAATTTTTTTTCAAATTGGGTTTTGAGAAGCTAAAGTTGTTTTTGAATCTTCATCACATCATTAAGGAGTAAAAAGATTTGTCTGAGGTTGTTTGGTAGTCTCCTATTACTGAGATTTTCCAATGATGCTTTCGTGAAACGGCTGTGATTGTGAACTGTGATTTAGAAAATGGTAGCTTATCTGATGACGCGTTTTCTTGGTTTCTTGGTGATGACGCGTTTACTTGGTTTTTTTTGTAAGCGGGCTAGCAGCGATCATGTGCACGTTGTAGATCAAGACAATTTTACCTTCATTTTCATAGAGGCTTGCAGCAACTATGGAGTCAATTATTATCCTTTCTTCTGTTGGCTTCCTTTCAGTAGAACATTGTACACGCGCTATGAAACTTCTTCCAGACAATAACATTACAGTTTGAGTTCATAGATTATTTTTTTATAGATTATTTTGGATGTCATAAAAAAGAAACAGTAGAAGAGAGGTATATTGCAAGGTATTGAAATTACATTGCCCATGCAACTTATCTGTTTTTTTTACGAGCTCTTTCATGCGTATAATTCTTCTGAATGCGTTTATGTGTAATATAGGCTACGTTTGGTTTTTTCATCATAGGTTCAATCGCTTCAGAGTTCTTAGCCAAGTCGAAAGTGCTTCATGTCATCACCCTTGAAGGAGCCATATCTGTCATCGACGTTGCACAACTCGGAACAGAGCTTTTTGTGAGCAAGCACGGCAAAGCCCAAGTGGCCGTCTACGATCTGAAGACTTACAGTGAGTCACGTAAGCTGACTGTCGCTGATATGAAGAAACCAAGAAGTCTAGCGGCGTGTAAGCAGAACAACTGTCTGTACATCAGTGACTATGAATCACGATGCATTCACAGAGTGGATCTATCGGACACTTCGTGCACCAAGTGGTCACTGAGCGCGGAGCCGCGGGGTGTGTCACTGACAAGCGCCTCTAATCTGCTCGTCACTCTGACTCAGTCATTCGAAGAGTACACAACGACTGGTTGCTTGATCAGAACTGTAACACTTGATACCAGCCTGGACGACCCTCAGCACGCTATCGAACTGTCCAATGATAAGTTTGTTGTTTGTCACACGGGCCGTGCAGAGCACCGAGTGTGTGTGGTTGACACGGCTGGACACATTGTCCACACATACGGCGGACCTCCAGGCTCGTCCGCTGGTCAGTTGCATGGACCGTACAATCTGGCGGTGGATACCCACGGCTATGTGTTCGTCGCTGATCGTTGCAACCACAGTGTGGTATTACTGAGCTCAACACTGCTTCACCTTGGTAACGTCACTACACCCGGACATGAGCTGCGCTATCCTTGCACTCTGCACCTTGATGAACCAAACAGTCGTCTGTTTGTCACATCTAATGCGCTCCAATCGATGCATGTGTATGTGCTTAGTGTGGCATAAGCAGTGCTGAGGCGCAAGATCGCGTTAATCTCCCCCTAAAAATGAAAATCTCAAAGGTTTTGACCAAGGGAGGCAATTTTTGTAACATATCTGGGGAGCTGTTTCTCTGAAAATACGGATGCTTTTTAATCATTTAAATGCAGATGTAAAAAAAATTCTGTGCGTTGAAGCCATCAGTTGATGCGGCACCTAAAATTATTCTTTTTGACATTCCTGATATACAGTAATAATAAATACAGCAATTGTTCAGTGAGTTTTGCTGTCGTAGGACATCCTGGAATTTTGTTAGCCTGACTGGTTGAAATTGACTGTTTTGTTAGGAACTGTTTAAAGTTGTTAAAATATTTTTTGGGGATAATGATGTGACTTGAGCGTCATTTGGTTCGTAGGCCTACGTAGTAATTGTTTTAACGTTTGTTAAATTAGTTTTGTTGGATGTCAGTTTTTCATTGATGCTTAAATACTCTTCTTGGATAATTATACTTGTTTGTTTCCTACAATTTATGTCTTTTGTTGAAGACTTATTGCGCAAATTAACTGACATGCATTTAATTCTTTATAGAATTCAAAGCAAGTTCGTTGCTGTGAACTGCTTTTGGATGGCAGCAATAGGCCTATTGTGGCCTAGCCTATCTGAAATTTATCATTTATGTTTATTCTTGTCTTATTTAGGTAGAAATTAGGTAGACAGTACTACTCACATTAGGATGATGATTTAAGATGATAAATTGTCCTTCGGAATATTATAACGTGTGTAAATGACATTGTGTAGCACGTTGGCTTCACCATTTTTATATCAACCAAAAGTGTACATGCCTAGTTTTAGAAGAAGAAGAATTTAATTACGATCGCCCGAAGTCGACATGGAAACCGAAAGTGATCCAGGAAAAAGTTAAAGCAGTTGGAAAAACCAGTAGGCCTACATGTACTTGTTTCGTTTATCCAACACTTTCGTAACTTTAGGCGCCATTGGTACAGAAGGCCTACGCTATTTTGTGTAGGCCAACCCTTAGCCGAGTCTGCGAAACAGGCCATTTCACATTTCGGTAAGTAAGGACATGTGAATTGTGTACTACGTGTACTAGTCTTTAATTCATGTTTATCCAGCGTTGACGTGTAAATTGCCTATAGGGTCAACAAACATAGAAAATGCGCCCTCTAGAAACATAACAGTGTCCAGAGAGATTTTACGCTCAAGTCAAAGGTTGGTAGATTTTTACTTTCTTCTTTATTACGGTTAACGATGCCTTTTGTGATGTCTAGAATGAGTCTAAAGTATTTCGCACAACAGGAACATGTGCGATTTGTGTGTCATTTCAGTTTCTTCTTCATCATGGAAACAGTAGTAAAGCGTATGTTGAAGCAGATAAGCGACATCACGGAATGTCCGATATGCGCGGAGACGTTCACGGACCCGAAAGTGCTGCCGTGCGTGCACACGTTCTGTCTCAAGTGTCTGATCACGTACGGCAAACACGAGAATAACGACAAACCTGGAGACCAAGTGTGCTGTCCGCTCTGTAGAATCAAATTCTTGATTCCGCCTGGCGGCTTCACTGACCTGCCCAACAACTTCTTTGTCAACAAGCTCGTGCTTGTCAATCAACTTTCTGGGGCAACAGAAGCAGTCCAGACTCACAAGTGCGATGTGTGCATAGAGGATCCAGTAGATGCTGCAGGCTACTGCATCGAGTGCGATCAGCATTTCTGCGAGAAATGCTGCAAGGGACATAAAATTGTGAGAAGTTTAAAGTCGCATCACGTTGTCAGCCTGAATGAGAGGCCTGGTTCCGAGACTTTGCTGAAGATGACGGCGAGCTACTGTGTCCAACATCCTGATGAACAGATCAAACTCTACTGCTTCGACTGCAAGATGGTTACATGCGTTCTTTGCCATGTGACAGATCATCAAAAGCACGTGTGTAGTGACATTAAGAAGTCAGCAGACGAATTTCGCAAGCCACTAGACGATGACATCAAAAAGGTGACGATCTGCGCGCAGCAGAGCCGAGATAAGCTGCAGCAACTGGAGAGGGACAACGAAGGCTTCTTGAAGAAATTGGTAGGCACTGAGGAGTCGATATCTGCTGAGTATGATAAGCTTAAATCTCTCCTGGATTCTAATCTGAGTCAACTAATGGAAGAAATTAATACCATCAAGGCCAAGCGTGTAAAGGAGGTTGAAAGCAAGAGGGGTGAACTGGAGCGCCAGTGCATGATTGTGGAGAGCTTCAAGAGGTACTGCGAGGAGATGAAAGAGAAGGGCACAGCGTGTGACATATCGCGCGCTGCCAATGACCTGCACACGAGATCTGCTGAGTTGGTCAAAGCGCAAGAGGAGCACAACCGTCAGCAGCTTGACCGAGTTGAACTCACATTCACTTCTTCACCTGTATTTAGGGCCAGCTCAACAAATCTGATTGGAACTATTAATTTCAATGGTTAGTGTAAATTGTTGTTTTTTCAATATTTTTTTTAGAATCTACGAATATTATCTATTTATTATCTACAAATGAAAAATTACCAAAATGAAGCGGATTGAAAGATCCTTCTCTCCTCCAAGAGTATAATCCTCCGTTCAAGTTTGAACATCTTCTCTAAGGTTTGCAAGAAAAAGGGAACATTTTTCGACACAACAAAAAATGTGTGCGATGAGGGGGGATTGGAGGGAAGGGGGATATGGGGGGGAGGACGAAGCAAGGTAGTGGGAGAGAGATAAACATGGGTGAAGGGCGTGGAACTTGGGGTGCAGGCGAAGGCTTCTGATGGTTGATTGGCAACATAGAATCGTCCTAGGATGGGTTCCACTGCTAGTGCTCTTATAGCGACGCTAAAACCTCGAAGTCTAGCGTCTGGACACGCAGGGGATACAGTTTTTGGCGTCCCACGATGCGGAGGTACGAGTTTTTGGCGTCTGTGTCACATTTTCTGGCGTCATAGACGCCGCAACGCCAGTTAACGGCCGCCCTGCTCCTGCCCATAATCTAGCACATAATGGTGGATTTATGTGTGTGCAGATTCTAGCGCGCCGGTGAGGAAGGATGAGTGCTCGGTTGATTGGTCATCTCTGGGTGGCGATTGTCAGACTTTGGTGATGGAGGCAGAGATGGAGTCAATGATGATGCCACTGATAATGAACGAGTGCTGCAGATCTGACTCACGAGAGATAAAAAATGAACCCAGAGCTGTGTCACCTGTGTTGGTGTACCAGCCCTTGTTCAGCAGTGATGCAGGCGATCAAAGTACATCTCCAACAGCTATTGATGATGAGCACAGAACTGACATATGCCCACCCTTGAGGTGGGACGAACGTATCTTCGGCAAACCGGTGATGAGGCTCGATCGCAGTTCTGTCACACAACCGATTGAGTGCGAGCCAAGGGTCATTAGTCATGAAAGCGCGCCAACGTTTGGTTCAATAATAGCATTTGAAACCTTGATTGATGCACAAGGGATGGAGAAGTGCCAGCCAGGTTCACCAGTGATGAAAGAGAAATGCCAACCCAGTTCACCAGTGATAAAGGAGAAGAAGTGCCGGCCCCGTTCAGCAGTGATAGATGATGAGCACTTGGAAGCCACCCTAGTCAAGTGGGACGAGCTCAGAACCGGCAAAAGTTCACCAGCAATGAGGAACGAGCGCAGATTCGACTCGATAGAGCGCAAGCCCATCAGTGATGAAAGAATGCGCAGGTCTGGTTCTGTGGTGACAGATTGCCAGCCTTCTACCGGTTCACCAGCGATGGAGGCGCAACGGCGCGATTCATCGTGGATGGAGAAGTGGTTTGGTTCACCAGAGATGAAGAATCAGCATGGGACGGGCACGCCAGCGATGTGGGAAAATCCCAGGACCAGCAAAACGCTGTCAAGAGTAAGGAAAAAGCTAGGATGTGAACAGAAGGTAAAGAAGACGTCTGACGCTGACGGCCAGTAACGAAGGTGCAGCTCGGTGCTAAATTAAAATTAGCAACTTTACCCAGGTGTTTAATAAATACTGTCAAACATCAAATTTTCGCGTGCGTATTATTTTGCCAATCAGTGAAACTCACGAAAATTACATGCGCAAAACTAAAGCTGCAGCAGCTATAGGGCCTGTATAATGGGCAAGCCTCAAAAATGCGAAAAATAAGTGCAGCAAAATTTATAAAAGGCAAAGCCTCAAAAATAAGATGCAACGAAAATTTCATATTTTACAGTATGTGAAAACTGAGAACAATTTTTTAAACCGTGAATAATTGTATGCTACAATCCGTATCGGTTTCAAAATAATTTATCTTGGCTGGTAGATTTACAATTTGTGTGATCTGATATGTAAAGACTTCCTTTGTTCTGTGATCTTTTAATTTAAACGCTCAATTGAACAACTGTACACTTAGGCGAAAATTGGATCGGACTGAAAGCAGATTCATTTAACGCCATGTGATTCGTTATGCGGATATTAATCTAGGATTTAAATTTTATTACTTGATGGAAAAACTAGCGGTCTAAATTTTAATGCAAATTGGTATTAAATAAATCATGGGAGGTCTTCGGGAGGTCGGACCACCCAGAATATTTTAAAACAATTCTTTTGACCCCTCCACTATTTCAGCACGCGCGATACAAATTTTATACTGGCATGCACAATACTGTTTAATACTTTTTTGGTACCATTTACTGTGTATATGTGTATACTCACGGCCAGAAAAAAGACAATGTTGCGCTGTTCAAACACTCTGCTATAGGCCTAAACGTCTCAGGGAACGTCCGGATGCGCAGAGAGGAAAATTTTAGCATAGATCGCAGTGCCTGGTGCACTTTGAACCATGAACTGTTTAAATTTTATACAAATTGAATAATATTTAATGGTGAAGAATGAAAGTGTGAGGTCAGATTTTGTGTTTTCCCACCGTGTGTGATGTATATTCAAGGGTAGGCATTTGTTTATATATTTATATGCTCATTTAGCACCGTGTATGCGTACTTGCATTGTGTCCCAATGAAAACGAGAACACTCAAAAAGTTGTCATAACTCGCTTAAAAGTTATCAGCTTTGTGTAAACTTTCTGTCACGAAAACAGCAGCCAATCCATATTGACATCAACTTGCAAATTTGTAAAGAAATGTGTGGCATTTTGTCCGATGCGCGTTAAAAAATTTACAATAGAAATAGAGTTTTCAACATTAGTTGCAAAGTATTGCAATAAATTTTCTGGACTGCTTCTTTGTCACTTGACTGTAGTCAGTAAACACACTACAGTCATGTGACAAACTGAGGTGGCAGTCCAGAAAATTTAGCTGCGGCTGGTGTTTAATATGTTCTCAGTGCTCGCGGGCGCATCATGGAAGACAAGAATGCCGCTATTTGATTGCTTCATTGATTATTTTTGTGATCAAACAACTACCACTCTTCAAGCAGACTCTAGTCAGAATCCCGTCCTCGGGTGATTAACATCCTGACTGCTAGTAAGGTAGGCGCGCTCATTCAGTAAAGCACTCCACATCTGAGTGACCACATCTTTGGTCATGAGTTGGCGAACAAGGTCACTTTGAGTTTTCTTGACTGCTTGTCTGTCACTTGACTGATGTAGGCATACAATACTTAGCAACTAATGTTAAAAACATGATTATTTCTGTACTCCTTTAAACGTACGTAGTTTTGACAAAATGTTGCATATTGATTGACAGATCTTCAAGTTGGTGTTAATATGGCTGCTGTTGACATGTATAAAATTTTGAACAAATCCGATAACTTCTGACCGAGTTATGACACGTTTTGAGTGCTGCAATTTTCATCGAGACACAGTGTACTGTATATGCGTCAACATATCTGCTAATGTGTATTCTAGTCTGTGCCTTCAGTCATATCTGTAATCTAGTCTGTGCCTTCAGTCATATCTGTAATCTAGTCTGTGCCTTCAGTCATATCTGTATTCTAGTCTGTGCCTTCAGTCATATCTGTAATCTAGTCTGAGACTTCATGTATATCTGTAATCTAGTCTGTGACTTCATGTATATCTCTAATCTCGTCTGTGCTTTATTTATATCTGTCAAAAAATATATAATAAATTTTAACAAAGTTTGTCAAAATTTTAAAGATGCACTTTGAACGTGGTGAAAGATAGGATGCCTGTTTTTACAAAAGTTAACCAGATATGACCGCTGTATAGCCCCAGATATGACCGCTGTACAGCCCATGGCACATATCGGCAATGGCCGCAATGGTTATTTGACATTGTAGCAAATTTTACACATGCAATTAAAGCGTACGTAAAGGTTAGGCCAAATTCATTCGCAATAAATTTACATCATTGTCAACAGCCAATATTATTTTATTAAACTACCTCGCTCTTTTACAAACAGTAGAAAAAACTACATGCACGATAGCGTAATGAAAAGCAGTAACGCGTCACTATAACTTATCAACTTGCAAACACGCGCGGTAAGTGTAGTAATGTTGCGTAAATTTTACACACGTTTGCCTCGATATTTAAAAATTCAGAAAAGTTATTGATAAGCAAAATGCAAAGCGAAACATCGATGTTATCATTGTTCATGGACAGATACGTATTTGACACAAGAATTGATTGATCATGTCAAAGTGGGTAAAAGTAGTAAAAACCTGGCGGATAACTATACTATAGCATTGTTCAAAAAATTTGATGCAGCGTTCGAAATACAAACAGTAAACGGATGCTTACGTCGCAGTGCTAATGGCGGAATATACTGCTGGGGCAATATGGGCGCGTGTATTTTGTTTAACGATAGCAGAAGTTTCGCGACGTCACTTGGGCTATATTTATATGAAAATTTTCATGCGGCACTGCACTGTAGGCAACCGGAACGTTATGAAGGAAAGCTGGTCTCAATTTTGTAATAGCTCAATTGCTTACTTGTAGCTTTTCAAAATGTAAGCGCCGCGTTTTGTTCACAAAACAAATCTGTCCATAAAAGCATGCTGAATACATTTACAAATAATTATTACATCTAACGATAATAAATGCTTAGTTTAGCTTAGTAAGTATCACAAACAATAGTGATACTGTACAGTTTTCTTAAAGCGAAAAACTACCATCTTCAGTTAACATAGATATAGAACAATATCACTGTCACATATTGTTTAAATCCGATAAACGATTAACGTACCGGTACCTTCTTGATTTCAGTTTTAAATATCTATTCGCAATATTCCTCAACAATCATACACGGCATTTGAAAAAGAAATAAATTCTAAACCGTTCAGGCTTTTGCAAAATTCTTTAATATTTCATGTTAACGGAGTTCATATACATTATTATAAAACAATTAAAATCTGTATAGACCGCATCGTAACATACCTCTTCAATGCTAGAGGGAAATAAATACATCGCCTCTTTGATTAAGATTTATGTTAAGTGTGGTTTAACAAATTTGCCTTCACGGTGCAAAAATAGCACATAAATTCAAAGCGTGAATAGAAAAATGCTTGCTTCTTCAACTTATTCTCATTATGCAATATAACTCGGAAAATGTTATCAAACATTTATCTATTTTTGCATCGCATACCTATATCCTGATAAAAGAGAACTCACTTGAAATTAACAAGTGAAATTAACAAGAAATTAACTAGCACACAGCCTACATGTATAACGCAATCTAACAACGAACTCATTAAAATCAAAATTGTTTAATGGCAGAAACATTAAAACTACACATCAAAAGATGAAAGCGACACCGCAGTGCAGCCTATAAACAAATAATTACAACCGCGTACAATGAAATCATAAATATTTGGACAAACAATAAAAGTTCTCTGCTTCAAAGTGTAAAAAAAAGTTTAAATTTCATCAAATTATAGTGTGTAACCAATGGCGCCGTCACTGCGCACCATCGTGGTGTTTCTACCAGGCTACAAAAATAGAGGGCTGTGAAAGACAAAAAAAAATTAATAAATACAAACGAATCAACTATTCGCAACAAAAATTGATGAGTATTATTTCAGGTACTGCATTACAAATACACACCGATAAGAATTTAACACATATACAAATTAAACATGAACATATACGGTACTAACACATGACACAGCTTTGTACTATAGCACAGTATTAGGACAAGCAGGCACCCATTTAGCTACCAAATAACTAAGGCGGACGCTTACCCCGCAGAGCACAACTAAGGCACAGAATGGCTACGCGTGTCAACCTACTGACCATCATCAAACACACAGTTAATTGGACCTACACCGTGGCTCAAAAATACAGGACCCAAAGAATTTCTTCAATAACTACAGAACGCAATAAGCGTTTGTCAATGAAATTTTTACCACATTAACTTGGATCATTGCTTCATATTTCTGTCAATTTTCGTTGAATTTCATCGAACAGTTAAGAAGATACGAGTAATCAAAGTTGACCTACAAAAAAACGCATCAACCAAGCTGGGAAACTGCTTAATTGCTATTTGCATCAACAATTTTGTGGTAACGATCTCCTTTATACTCCAATTCAATAATTGATAGCAATCCAGGAATGCACACTTCATGTTTCAACAAGACTTGGTTCCAACACGCACGTGAAACGATCGAAGAGCGTGGTATAAAAGAAAATTGACAAAAAGCGCCGACCTAGGCCTATCCAAATTTAGCAGCACGTTACAAAAACGCACCAGAAAAAAATTAATATTGAAGGGTACTGATTGTTTCAACGTCGAACACCTGACGCATGGAATAACCCATTTTTTTACAGATTTGAACATTCTGTACTTAGCAGCGTGAACAATTATTGACTTGCACAAAAGGTGCAAACGCCAATTTAGCAGTTTCCCAGCGTGGTTGACATGTTTTTTGTAGGTCGACTTTGACTACTCGTGTCTTTTTACCCGCTCGATTAAATTCAACCAAAGTTGGCGGAAACATGAAGCAATGATTCAAGTTAATGTAGTAAAAATTTAATTGACAATGCTCATTGCGTTCTATAGTTATTGAAGAAATTCATTGGGTTCTTAACCTTTGAGCCACGGTCTAGATGGCAACAACTGATCGACAACGCGACAATACAAAGAGTGCAAGGCATAATATCCAGTATGTAGTGCTAGCAACACATTGATTGTTTCAACTTCAAAATCAATTGATAAGTAGACTGCTGTTCAACCGGTAGAACCTTTTTGTAGAAAAAATGCAATTGTGTAGGTCCGTTCAGCGCTCTAAGTAAACCATTTGATAGGTCGAGTACGCTATTTGCACAATTACAAAATGTGCAGACAAAACAATTGCCCATGCGCAACTTATGCAATTTAACATCTTGAGTACAAGAAGGGCTTTGGCATGCTTTGGTTTCAGTTTATACAATGCAAACGCAATAGTAAACCATTTGCAAAAATGTTTACATCACCCTTCAATCTATAGATTGGCAGGAGTTGGCATCACCTTAAAAGAAAACTTGAAAGAAACTATAGCCTCTTGATGCGCTGCATTCACGATATGTATGCCCAAATGTGGCAGACTAGGCACAGCACAAAGATTGTCTCTTTGACGAATCGCCACAAGCCACATTCCGTATACAAATTCATTCAGTATCAACACATATCAAGTAAATGCTACTTTCAGAATAACTAATATCATATTCTTCTATTTTCTCACAACCAGAGAAGAAGTAGTAGTCTTCGATACCCTCGAGAAAAAGTATCATTTGATACGTAGTAGAATGCGTTTAATATCAACCAGGCATTGGATCGGTTGAGATTACAACTGTGAACTGCACACAGATATTTCAGAGTCTTATCTGCTATCTCTACAATAAATATCATTGTTAGTATCAACATCGTTTCAATGAGATATCTGCTCTTTGTCATAGGACACAACCACTATCATCTTCGCAGGATCATATGTCTTGGTAGTTCCTTGTTTGATTTTTTCTTTCCCACCACAATAACCACTTGGAGTCTAAAACCGGCCTGTGTTCCTGCATCGACTTTGCGCCTAAAACCAGCCTGTGCCCCATGCCCCCACTTAGCCATAAAACCGGACTGCATTATTCCTGCCCCTCACTTAGCATCTAAAACCAGCCTGTGTTCCTGTCTCTCATTTGACGTCTAAAACCAACCTGTTTCCTGCCTCCACTTGGCGCCTAAAACCGGTTTGTGTCCGAAGTCCCTGCTTTGACCCTACAATTGGCCTGTTTCCTTGCCACCACTTTGCCCCTGAAACTGGCCTGTTCCCCTGCCCTGCTCTCAATGCCTAAAACCGGCCTGTTCCCCTGCCCCCCTCTCAATGCCTAAAACCGGCCTGTTCCCCTGCCCATGGTGCTGGTGGGCGACATTGCGTCGCTGTCGTATCCGCTCTGCCCGCCCGAGCGACTGATGGTGCGCGTCTTGTTGCGCACCACCTTGAGCATGATGAGTTTGCGCGACGCAGCCCGGTCCGCGAGCGCGACAATCGTCTTTTTGTTGTTGCTCAACAGCACCTGTAGCAGGAGCGGCAGAGATGGGATGAAAAATAAAATTGTTACAGAGTATATCGAAACGTTTGTTTTATTCTCAAGCAACACATCAATATTCGGGTGCATCATATGTCCCACATTTTTCAAAATTGCGAGGGAGCCACCTGTTCCTATATGAATTCTTTTTCAATTGATATATAAAAATTTCATTGAAAATTTGAAACTGTTAGCTCGGGGGTCCACCTATCACGTGAAATTTTACAACATATGCGAAAATCGACCATATTTACCATTGTCACAACAGTTGCTCTAATCAGTTTAAATATATTGTAGTATAGGTTTAAAGTGCCTAATTAACTGGAAACTTCTGTTGGGGACACCATGTTAGTAATTAATACATCAGCCTCTTAAAAAAAAGTTAGGGTCACTCTTGCGATTATTGACCTACGAATCGAAAATCATCAGCCAGCAATTTTTTTGCATAGAACAGCTATACAACAACAACGAACAACTAACCCTAACCTTTTCAAAATAAATTTTAAAGTGAATCAATCGTCCTTACCGGTTGCGACCAAACTCAATTTTGTAAGTCACCAAACCCTTTCAAACCCATGCAAAATTAATATTTTATTCTAAAGATGTTGAAAATCGATACTAAATCCTTCATGTAATATGTTATCAGTTGAGTGGAATATACCATGCTATGATCATGGTTCCTCATTGTTCACGTTGGCTTTATAAACAACGCTTGATCTGCACTACTGCAAAACAACAGTAAATTAAATTTTGGCTGCATGATACTTTTGCGGTTTTGCCTCTCTGAAATTTTACTGCACTTAATTTTCGCGTTTTTGAGGATTTCCCAATAAAATAACTTTGTATTTAAAGCATGTAATTTTCGCGAGTTTTCCCGATTTGCTAAATTCGCGAAAATTACATGCGCGAGAAAATTTCATGTTTTACAATACTTGCCATCATTCTTTCGTTGAATCACTATACACGAGCTTACAACGATCACGTCAACGCAAGTACGCTTAATCCAAGAAACAACCCTGCAAAAGTTTATTTTAGCAAGGCCTATTTCTCTGCGCGGCCTTCAATTTTCTCTGCGCGGCCTTCAATTTTCTCTGCGCGGCACCCATGAGATCTGTGCGCGACCGCGCAGCTTAGGGGGAACATTGCCTGCAAACCATGATAGCGCAATAAACCGATCCTTAATAAATTGATTTAACGCAATACACCAATCCTTGCCTTGAATACGTCCACGCCGGCGTTGATCGCGGCGACCGCGACGCCATCTGCCGCGCGCCAGAGACGAATGGTGCGATCGCGTGAGCCGGACACAATGAGCTCGTTGTCGTTGGAGATTGTGCAGCACCAGACCTACGCACACACCAAGAGATGAAATATTATAATAATAGTAATACAATGTGAAATAGTAACACACCATAGAACATAAAATCTTTGCTGCACGCTATTTTACAGATTTTGGCTCTAAGAAATTTAGCTGCACCTAATTTTCACTTTTTTGAGGACGGCCCATTATATATGAAGCTTCCGCAGCTTTATTTTGATGCGTGTTATTTTCGCGAGTTTTGCAGAGTCACGAAAAATACATGCGCGCGAAAATTTTTATGTTTTACAGTAATGCACAGCTAGAGATGGAATAACTACCACCGTAACGTATTTGCCATCAATACCGTTGAGTTTGCAAAATTATTTCAAATAAAACCAGCCAGTGGGCCTGACCCGAGATTAATTACTGTGCGATTTTTGAATGCTTGGAAGTATCACTATATGAAGCAAGCGTAGCACAACTCCTGTTTAATCCAAGCTAATCTCAGCTTTGTCAATGTCTCACCTCTACGCCTTAAATTGTACCAAAAGCAAGAATGTAGAGTAGCGCATAATGCAATAACAAGTAGCAGATATTAATACATTAACAGGTATGGGAAGTCATATGAAAATATGTCATAAATAAGATAAAATCTACGACAGGTTTTCCACAAATTATCTTCGGAATGTTCCACATCATCCCTAAGCCCGATGAGGGTGTTGGTCTGCCGCTCAGTCGCCAGGTCCCACGTGTCGCTAGCCGCTAACCCCATGCAGAGAGTTATCTATTCATTTGGCGTCAAGAAGGGCATCCAGCCATAAAAACCAAGCTCAAGCAGTACTGATCAGGGCTCAATCTAAACCTGTGTGAAAACATGGATATTAACGGATTAGATGATAAAAAAGGCGGTTACTGCAAAACATGAAATTTTTGCAGTGTCTTTTTTGACAGTTTTGAATCTAAGAAATTTCACTGCACTTACTTTTCGCATTTTGAGGACTGTCGACTAGGCTATATAGGCTATATAGGCTATATAGGCTATATAGGCTATATGGGCTATATAGGCTATATGGGCTATATACAGCTTCTGCAGCTTTATTTTTGCGCATGTAGTGTTTGCGAGTTTTGCCGATTCGCTAAATTCTGCAAAATGACACGCACGCCTAACTTAAACGTTTTACAGAGTACAATTAGAGCTTTCCTATCCCACCTCGTCCTTGTGCCCAATGAGAGTGTTCATCTGCCGCTCAGTCTCCAGGTCCCACGTCTTCAACGTCCCGTCTGCCGACGCGCTCACCAGCAGCAGCCCATCCTTGGACACCACCATGTCCTTCACCTCCCCCTGGTGGGCCGACTCGGTAAGCACCCCACGGCTGCGCCCCAGGGTGCCGCCCCCCCCGGACCCCGGCAGAGGGGAGGACACGAGCTGGCGGAGGGTCTTCCCGGTGCGCATGCTCCAGATGATCAACTCGCCGGACCGCGTGCCTGTGGAGGGGCAGGAATTTAATTATTCATCTTTTTGAAGATCAATTATATTCACCATATCATCAAAGCTCGTTGCTAACAATATTGTAATAATGAAAAATAAGTACAAATACCCAGAGTTCAGTTTAGCACCTACAAAATAGGAGTAGCGTTACGCCTGCTGCTTATAAAACAGGAGTAGTTCACTCCTATGCCTTTCAAAAAAGGAGCAGGTCTAGAGTAGGCCTACCTACCCCACCATCGTCCATTTTTACCAATATTACTACTCCTAACCATTTTAAAATCCGAGTAGTTTCAAAAAACATTGTTTTTGGAGTACTACTCCTACTAAACTTATCCCTGCCTTGCACCCTAGTCGATCTTCGGCCCTTCCCTGCATCTCTACATACGTTTCCGTCTAGAGCAGGTCGTCTATCATCCCGATACGTGATCTTCATTCTTTCTTGTACACTGCTTTATGGTGCATAAGCCTAACGTAACATACTAAAATTTTAATTGCTCAATCGTTCCATAAATTAAGCGCTAACTTTATAGTGGAAATGGTGTAAAACATAACTATGCATGCGGTACGTGATAAAAATTTAGCATGAAACACACGAGCAAAAATTGCCTACCATTGTCACAGATGCTAAACCACGAAGAATACTAAGGGCTGGTTTCTCCAACAAGTATTTAATGGTGGTTCAGGATTTAGCCTACGCAAAAAGGTGCGTTAAATCTTGAACCACCATTAAATCCATGTTGGAGAAACCAGCACTCCATACTCAATTGCTAATTTCTTGACAGCCATAGAAAAAGCTATTGAATCATCATCAATTACAGAACAATGTCTATTATATTAATTTCTTTATTCGCCTCTTAGGCACGAACAAAAAAATGCAAGAGTCATCGAACCAAAAAAATCAAATAGGACAAGAACCACAGCAAATTTAGAAAAAAATGAAGGACAACTACAACAAATGCATTCATACATTTGGGTCTGCGTAGACGATCCAACGACAATAATTACTTTAATTAAAATTTACCTCACAGTAGAGTACCAATACTCGTTAGAAAGCTACGCCAAATTTTACCTTTGCAAATATATTCCGCATTATAAGAATTCATGCTATATTTAGCATTCAGAACTTCCTATTCCTTGAACTTTATGTATAATAAACAACAAATGCGCACCCCAGCCCCCCCCCCTTCCCCTCACGGACCTGTGATGGCCTCGTGGTTGTCGAGGACCTTGGTGACGTCGACCATAGCGTCGAAGGCGATCGTCTTAGGTTGGACGGGCGCGCTGTCGCTCGCCGACAGATCAAACACGATGAAGTTTGCCTTCTGGTCGTAAGAGTTCTGGAAGCCGGCGCACACAAACCGGTTGTCCTTGGACAGCGCCAGGAAACTGAACGAAGTAGACACAAAACTGGTCAAATATCGTTTTTTTTAAGATATTAACGTAGTGATCTCAAAATTCTCTGTACAACTTGCTGCAAAAGTTTTTTTACAAATTTGATGTTTAATTATTATTGTACAGAAAATATGAATAAATATGCCCGCCATCTCTTAATACTCAATAAATTTACATAAATATGCTTATTCATGCATTAGCCAGAAACCAAACACATCACATTATCGTTTTGGCAGAAACCAAACCCAATCAAAAAGCATCAAACAACCAAAAGACCAAAACAAAAAACAAGAGAGCAAAACAAAATGTTTTAGACAGGTATAGTAATAAATGACCACCCATGAAATGGATCCTGCTCGATAATTAAACAAAATTGTGGATGACCATCCGTTCACCAATAACACGCTAATGCAAAACTGTTCAAACAGACAATGATCTGCCATTGAGGTGAGGTGAGGTAGCCCCACCCACCCTCTCAAACTTCTTGCCAGCCACTATAGAAGAAGTCCGAAATGCTATTCTAGCCTCCTCAAATTCAACATGCCCTCTCGATCTCATACCAACGACACTCTTAAAATCCTGCATTGATGCTCTGCTTATTCCAATAACCACAATAATAAACTTATCGCTCTCAGAAGGAATTTTTCCCACTTCCTTTAAAAATGCAATTGTGAAA
>JAQIWG010002494.1:0-20244 GCA_034695025.1 Chamaedrilus cognettii | reverse complement strand
CTACCGGAGTTGATTCTACCTTAGCTTAGTCCCCGAAACAAAGAAACAAAATTAACTCTCAAAAACCGAACAAACACCATATACAACACTTCTATTTCTGTGGACCCGGCCCACTTGAACCACTGGTTGTCTGTCGCCATTGGCTGTTACGCTATCGTTCGCTAGACTCTAGCTGCTTAGTGCTGCGGTTATAAGCTCGAACGACTGTTCCAAATGCCTCAGCAGCAGCAGCACGGTTACAGCCGGCGCTTACTAGCCTATTGCACCAACAGCATAGCTTACATTAATAATGGCAGTGGGCCCGTGGTTCGTCTAACTGACAAGAGGCCTACTCTCGAACGGTTAATCAATTGAAACTAACGGGTATGAGCGCGCAAATTTATTAAACAGTGAACATAGGTCTGGGAATTACGATCAAAACCGTTAAAGGCAAAAAATGGTTAGATTAGGTCGGATGAGTTTAGCTTTAATGGATTCAACGACAGATTCGTTCGAGCTTTTAACCTCAAGTCCTCACGTCATGATTCATTGGCGACGTATCATCATCCGCGGAATGTAGGCCTATCATTAAAGTCCTAGGCCTAATCAATGAATGAAAATAAGACGAGCGTGTAGTTGTTTATTTTAGGCCGAGTTTTAGTATTTGACCAGCTTCCAGGTGAAATACGGATTACGATATAATAGCATATAGTAGGCCCTTTGGGGTGCAGCGTAGGCCATAAGTTAAGTGCATAGTACCAAATAGCCTATAGTCAATATTTTGTTTCTCGGCAGATAAGTAGTATAGGGGCCTATAGTATATAGGCCAACGTGCGTTTAATGTGTTGTTATCCAGTAACATTCATGGCTGTAACGGCTTAGAGATGAAATTATTGGCATGAACGTTTTATTTAAATCGCTCCAATTAAAAAAACTTTAAGCATAATATAAAAACGCTATCGAAAGACAACATCCCGATATCGTAGCATACAGATCAAGAGGTCGCATGTGTAGTGGTAACATGAAATATGGACATAGTCTAATATACACGCACAGTGTAACTGTTTGACTCATTAAGTTTTTGTTCATGTGTCCGACTGGAACAGCATTGAACTGTTTAACTGATTCATTTGTAGGCATAGCCTACAAGGAATAATCGTGGACAATTTGTGTAGCGTGCATCCAGCGTGTAATCATCGTGCATCCCCCATTAAGGCTTGCATTTGCATAGAAATGGAAGAATACGATCTGTTGTGCCAGTGAATGATTGACAACAAATTCGTGAGCTACAACCATACCGCGGAGCATTTAACTTAGCAGGCTGTCAGGGTGAGTTCTGTTTTACTTTCTGTAGCCCTTTTTTATTGAACTTAGTTGTGTTAACTATTTCAAATCTATTTATAAACATTGACCCAGGGTGTAGCCATGTATTTCATGATGGTGGGAACCATCTTCGTCAACAGAGATTTTTTGGTTGTTTCCGTGCATAGAACTCGCAAGCGGGAGAGGAGGGGTGGTGCTGAAGAAAGTTTTTTGAGCCATTATTGGCGGTGGTTGACTATTTCTGAGCCAATCTTAACAGTGCCTATCCATTTATAAAAGTGTGATAGGGGACCTATCAACCGTTCCTGATGGGGACCAGGTTATAATTCGCGGTGGGGAAGAAAAAAGAGTTCAGTTTGAAGTTGAATAATTTTTAATTTTTACTGCTGGTTAAGTTCATAGACGCACGTTAATGAATAATATTGGTGAATATAGCCCAGTAACGCTATGTTTACTTGCATTGATTATATGGTTAAGCTAGATGATCTAAATAGTAATAGCCTATAATGTTTGGGTTGAACTATGCCAAGTGAAGCCTAAATTTGAGCGTATTATTTGAGAGATCTGTCTGTGTGTATGTTTAATAAGGAAAGCTGGGGAGAATAAAGACAGGTGCTGGTATTATGTGCAAATTGTGCATAGTGTGTCATTGTTTGCTCATTTGATAGCGCTTTGTGACGCAACTTAAGCGCGCAGTGTTGTCAGACACGGTAATATGGCGTGCCACTTCACTACAGAACTCAAGCAGTGGCTCTGAGTACAAGATGGGATGGACGCCCTTGCTGTTCACCAGCATTGTACACTGTAGCATCTGGAGCTTAGATCTGGAGAGCTGCTGTAGCTCTGTTTAATTCCTATATGCTATGGTTCCATATAGAGGTCTTTAATTGATGTACATTTACCTCACTAGTGTTTGTAGTTTTTACATTCGCGCTAAAAGCAGATCAATAAATTAAATTATAGTGTCCATGATATTTAAATAGACGCTTAGAGATTGATAATTCCATGCCTTGCCAACAGGCAATTTAACTTTACTTTTAAATTAAATATTGAACAATTCTTAGTTATAAATTTGCATTCTGGACGATGCGAGGACGATGCTGGACGAATGCGAGTAGACACAGCTTCAGCTTCAGTATTAGCTAAGAGGTTTAGTGTTGATCATGATATGAATATTGGATAAGTTGGCCTAAGTCACAGCAGGAAAGCACTGCCTTCAGTTGTCTGAGACCAACAATTATGGCATATAAATTAATGAATTATTCTGATGCTGCAAGTGCTTCTGGTTGTGTAATCAGAATGAGAATCAGTGAGCATAGTGATTCAGTTGAGCAATCAGTGACTCAAGAGTTGACCAGTCCTGTGTCAACTGACACCTTCCTGCATTGTCCCATAAGAGGTCCCAGGCTGCAAATGTAAGGAGGGTGGGTTCGTTTACACTGGGGGGGGGAGGGGGGCGAGGTTGAATAGTGCCATCTACTTTACAAAAAAAACTCATTACCATGGGCAAGTGGTAGGAATCGAGGCAGTTGATCTAGGCAACAATAGCTGTTTAAGTTTCAAAATCTGAGATTAAATGAAACCGAACGCTTCAAGTAAAATTTATGTTAATTTTGAGAAAAAAAGACTCAAACAAATTCTTAACTCAATTCGGACAAAGCAGATGCATACTAGAATTTGAGTTTTGATGCTTGTGCAGCAATAGCTCGATTTTAAATTTGACAACCGTTCGCGTTCTGAGAGGGGAGTTAGGACTGGATTAAACCCTCTGAATTTCCATCCGTTGGCAACTTGGTACTCACTACTGCTTGTATTTATGTATAGAAATGCAGCTGAAGTGTTTAGACACAGTGTTCAAGTTGCGGAGTCAGGCTGGCTGTGTATATATTCCGTTCTGCCCTGCTGTCTCTATACACCACCGATCTGTCCTCATTAAACTGATTTATCCCGGCGCTTGAGTCACAGCGAAACAGAAGTAGGGCAAGTGAGAGAGAAAAAAGAAGACGGTGTATTTAAGCTATTATTATTGAAGGAAGGACAGTAAATATATTATGTTGTTGGTGGTTCATAATGCTAATGTCGTCTTTTTCTAGATCATTATCAATTAGTTGACAATAGTTTTAACTGCAAAATGTAGCGAAAAGTACCGATGGCACCCTGATTGATAATTTTTGTAAATAATTAATTATCATTGATAATGCTTTTTAATAGTCAATGATTTTATTGAAAAATGAAATGAAAAAAGTGTTTTTTTGTGTCTTGTTTCATATTTGACATTCAGCATGCAATCGGTCTCATTCACGTCACAAGGTAAAGTGTGCTACTTTAATTCGATGAACCTTGTTTGTATAACCAGCATAGCAAATGTTTTCAAAGCGCTTTGTAAAATCATGACCCGCCCCTTCACAGGGTATTTTTGCCTCTCGAGAATTGTTGCAGACTTACTAGAAGTGAAACCAACTTCCACAGTTTTTCATATCCTCCACATCACCAATCACTGATTGGTCAGGATAGTGGTATTATCCTGGCTTTTCTGGGGGTGGCGCCTCGGTTCTGTTCTCCCTATTGGCTGAATTGATCCTAGGCCTAACCTAGCTCAATCCTAGCTTAGAGGAAGCTGTGCTTCTTCTGCTCTGCAACTTTCTTCTATTGTTAGTTTGTTATAGGGCATGTTCTGTGGATATCAGCGGCTTAGTAACTAACCATTGGTGAGCTTCTCAGCGCTTCAGTGCTCTGTAGTTCTGAGCATCCCATTCCATCGTTTTACTGTTCGCTTGAGTTACTTTGTGTAGTTATCGGCTACTGTACCTGCAGAAGTGCACGTAGTATGATCCGTATCGTATGCTACACGTGCTGACAAAATTGCATTGGATATTATTTATAGAAATCTTATACTAAATCGCTAGTTAATCGACAAAGCTTTCTAAGCTAGCGTTGGAATAAGAAGTTTGCGAAAATGATTTAAAGTTCGAGAGTTGCGATTTTTTTGTCGTAAAGTGATTTTCGGTTGCAGATAAGTAGGTTTGATTGAGTTTTGATATAAAAATAGTCCACATCAGTGCAGGTTGATTTTTTGAACGAGTACTAGTTGTTCTTTGGTATAGCAAACGTTGAGGTTGACATCTGATATAAGCTTAGAAATGGAGTTCAGATGTTGGAAATGTTGGAATATTTCTTGACCACTAAAGAAAGAAAACGATATGCAGGCTGTAGGGCCAAAGCAGCGAGTTTTGACGCCTCCAGGAAACGAATCGGATGTCAATAATATTCATAATATTCGAATGTCTGACACGTGTCTGCCAGGGGAATATTTAGAGGTTTTTCAAGCCAAAGGCTAACTGCAGCCTGCTACATTTTGTAGAAATGTATCGGTTTATTTGTCCAATAAGCGCGGACCGAAACGACACCGGCGCTACAAAATATAACAATTAGTTTGCACTGACCCTCATAGTCTTGTAGCCCAAGGCGTATCGGTTGAATGATTCAGGTTATTATTGTCTTGGAACCTGCTGCTATTATGGAAAAAAGACATTACAATAGGCAGCAACTATAGCCTCTGGATATTTTCTGAAAACTATTCCAACATCTTACTAAACGGGCGTAATCGTAGGTATACTATAACTTATACTATTCCAGATATCTTGAGGTTTTGTCAACGATGATAAATTTGGTTATGAGCATCAGAATTTCAGAGAAATAACTGGCACTTGAGTGAAGAAAACAATTATTTGACGTTGTGAATGTTGAACATGAATACAAATCATCAACTTTTGAAGACTTCTCCTTTTTTGGGAGGAAGAGATTTACATATAAAGCATCCAGAACTGGAATTTGCTATGGAATTCAGTCAGCTCACTCTTTATTTAACTTCAATTTTTAAAAGAAATTTGATACAGTGGGTGCTCCGAGATATTTACTTTAAATATTGATACTACTTAGTAATAATAATAAAGTCACACTCTCTAGACATGATATTAAATCACACTCTAGACATGGATATTGATTTTAATATTTTAAGGATATTAAGATTCAGGTGTTGCTAAAGTTTTAGGCTAAACTTGGTTACTTGGTAGGTTTCCCATTATTCTACTGTAGAAAATGAAATCTGGATTTGATACAGATATATTGGCCTCTTCACTCCCTGCAGATATTTCGCTATGTTACTCAGTGCGTTAGAATTAACGAATTAAGGCAGAGCTATGAAGTAGTGTCGGCAGTCAAGGCTATCAAGATTCTAGTACCAGCAATTAAAGCTATCAAAGTAGGGATAATAAATAATGTTTTACTAAACAACAATTTGTTAAAGGTTGCATTTTGTTGAGAATATTGCTCTGATCATATTTTGGAAGAACTTATCTGCCAACAAGACCGATCCCTAATTCCTCTGAGATGAGAAGTCTACAAACCGATAATTCATGAAGTCAGCATACTTCTCAATTATATTTCTTAGCTGTAGTAGACTTTAGACCTTACTCGCTGAGAACGGCAGACCTTGAAATGATTGAGTGCTAAGTGACACCGGAACAAGAAGTGTGGGAACGAGCGGTGTATTACACCAGTATTCTCTAGGCTTTGGGGATGAGGATAAAAACAAACTTATATTGGTATTCACCATTGCGAGTTAACCTCCAGTTGGCTCAATCGGCGGATTGAGTGACGTCACGCTGGGCATAGGAGATTGACAACGGTCACTCTCAACTCGTCGATTGACCAACTCGAGGTTAACTGGCAATGATGGGTAGGGATATATAAGATGCTTGGTCTGCAGTGTTCACCTCTTAAAAAACAATCCTCCACTTCTTGTGGACCGAAATTTAGTTCCACCAAAGCTCCTGAACTAACACCCACTCTAATCCAAGCAAACCTAAGCCTAACTGACCCTAATTCTAATAGAAGATCATTGACCAAAAATCAGATGACCAAAATTATGTCTGATTAATTATTTTGAAACCACTGTATTTTTATAACTTACCATTTTCTTTACACCGCCTACTCACTAAAATATTTTTGAGATGCTGATCAAAATTGCATTTTCTATACAAAAAAGTATATTAAAGAGCAAAAAACCGGACATAGATGATTCTAAGCAATTAGCGAGTGTAAAACACCCACATAATGACTTTTTTGAATGGATATTTTAAAGCATTTAAAAATCTTCTAAAGGCTGAAGATAAATAATTGAGAGTTGAGGCTATAACTGCACGGAACGCTTGGGGATACGAATGCCGTTCCGCCTGATTTGTCAGCTCTCAGCTCACGACCGGCATGGGATAAATAGAGAGTCTGATATGATAAAATCTGCATCCAATCAACAATGTTTTGAGTAGCAATTAAACGTGCACCGGCTAGAAACAGACCGGTCGACAACCAATCGACTGTTGTGATACTGTTGAATGGCTGTTTTCATTCCATGCTGTGCAAGCATTCACATGCAATTAACGTTAATCATTGATTAATTTATTCCATTGGATAGCGTGTAGAATGCATGGGCTTGCATATAAGTACAAAGTTGCTGCAAGCCCCTGCTGGACAAGGACTCTGTGACAGCTTTCAATATATAATATTCATTTCATTTAGCACTCAATCCATGCAACTCTTCAACCGTTATGCAGAGTTAATCTATTGCATAAAGTCAAAACATTTTGGTTGCTCGAATGACGAGATATAGCGCCATAAATTGTATGCTAGGCTAATACTGTGAAATTTCGGTTTTTTACAGTCGTCAGAGTAGCGAACAATATTGTAAAGATGTTCATCAATTTTTTTGCTCCCACTCAAAGCTTAACAATAATTCCGGAAGTCAGAAAAATAAACTGCAGCTAATTTCGCAATCTTAGGCTGCTTAAGGAATAAGGGACCAATCATGGCATAGTGTTCTTGGATCATCGATGGATCACCCTGTTTCATTGGATCCAGACAAGTGTGACAGCCAGGCTGCTTCAATCCCAGTCCTTGCTCATGATTCTTCCACTGTCCTTGCACCAACCCCAGTCCATGTTGCGGCTCCTACCTTTCTCTCAAATGTCTCCATCTCTTCCAGTGTATCTGCTCCCAGGGCCTCCAATCCTGTTCCACCCAAGACCCCTGTGAACTCAGCGAACAAGCCACCTCGACCAGCAGGTCATCAAGGCTTGCTCCCCGTTGAACGCTCATCTCTGGCGTGGAATGATGTGGTGGGCTTGGAAGAGAAAGATGTGGAAGATTTGGGCGCGAAGGAGTGTGGGTTAGAAGGAAGGAGGGGCGTGGAAGGAGTGGGGCGCGTGGTTATAAAGGGGCGGGGAAGAGGGAGGATGCTTCGAGCGAGGTCCCTATCGGGTGGGGTGGGGAGTGGAGCAAGCAGGAAAGGTGGGGGTGGTGTCATCGTTTTCAAGGTATGGAAATTACTGACGACCCTAGCATGTACGGTAGTTTAAAAGAGTTAAGCTCACATATAGTTTGAGACAAGGTCTTGCAACTGCTTATATTGCACATGTATGCATGTATTCAACTGGAAAAATAAACTGCATGCGTTACATTTTTAGCAGGAGCGTTGAGAAACGGTGCTGCTAGATAATGTCCTTGCTGTTGGAAACTCCAGAACTAGAAGGGAACTCAATGGGTAACCCAGGAGCAAATCGCTTAAAGCTTGTGAACTATTTATATACCAGTACAGTGTACAATACATTAATGGAGGTTGTCCTCTTTGACATCTTTCTGAAACTCTAGTCTACTGGCCTTAGAAATTCGGTCATTATGACTGAACACTGGCGATACTGTGAGTGATGTGACCTGGCCATATAGCAGCTCTATACTGATCGCGGATAGGGCGTAGTGAAGCGGATTGTGTGGAGGGCTAATGGAAAACTGGAAATGTATGGAGGAAGTGTTTTACTGAATCCATGTATTGCCAGCAGACACGCTGCGGACCTCGCTATCGAATGGTATATGTAAATGTTATCGACAGATAGCGTGAGAGTCCCCGTATGGCCTGGCCCTCATGGGTTACACTCTCCATATTATGGTCTGTCCAGCCAGACCCGCTTCCAGGCGGTTTATCACAGCATCAGATCGACCGTAGGTAGAGGGTTTGACAAGGAAACTGTGTTTGACTGATTCCAGGTGAATTTCGGCCAGCGTGACGAATATGTGAATGTGTGTGAATGTGTGTTGAGTGTGGCCTGTGTCAGTGTATCGAGTGTATTGACATTACTACTTTTTTTTCATTACAAATTATTAGCAATATCATATAGAATTACATAAAAAATGCTATACACAAAAATGCTATGCTACTTAATTGAACGAAATAAATTATTTGTTTACAAATTTGTATATTATGATTATAATAATCATCACGCCTATGTGACCGCAGCTTTAAAATTAGCTGCCAATCCATATTCTTGCCCATCGATATTCAATGCCCCAATCCGTATTCTTTTTTTACACTGCTTCAGCAACTCATGGAGTAGTGTCAACTTGTGTCACTAAAATTAGTAACAGGATTCACAAACGGGTGAGCAGATTAGGAGGAATCAGTATAGATGAGTGCAGGCTGATAACTCTCGACCCAACACTGTATTCAATTACCGATCGCTAGCTGTAATGTAAAGTTTTGAAATTGAAAGATGGGCTCCCCGTTGAGCCTAGCCCTGGATGAAAGCGCATTTATAAAACGCATCGGATACACGCACCCAGTGCCGTACCGTGGTAATTCATGTTTTGTCAAATTTATCTCTAACGTAGCTGTAACCTAGACCTAAGGTGGTGGGGTGGGGTTGTAGTTTAAGGATCGGGTGTAATAACAAAGAATTATTGTACGATTCTGTGCGGAGAACCACGCACGGATCGCTCCCCCCTCTGTAGTCGCCTTTTATGACTCGTCTGGTGAGCTCTGGGCTGCAAGTCAATTAGTTGTTCCCCGTCTTGCATGGGGCTACCCAAACCTAAGAACAACTGGTCAAATCTATCCTACACCAAATCTGCACCTAGCCCTAATCTAAGCGCCTAATCTAGCACCTGCACCTAATCTAAGTATATAAAAGAACAATTGTTAAAAGTGTGCAAAGAATAATAACGCTGTGCTTACTGGGTGTGGATCGACATTTTGACGCCCTAAATTTGTTGATGGACGCAAGCGTTGACACCGAGTCAAATTGGTGGGCGGATGTGGTTGCACAAAACACTGATGTGCTGGCAGTTGTCGGGTTACACTCACTGCTTTCATTTTCAACCTATACCCGAGTTTTGTGTCGCATCTGGCTTGCTGTATAACACCCATGAATTTCAAATGTTGGGCCTACGTGTCAACTTTGTTGGTTGGAGCAAATAGCATTCAGTCATGAAGCTATTATTCAAAATAATATTCTTGTTGCCGGTCCCATGCATTAAGTTGGTTTTAGGTGACAGGGGTATGATTTAATATTGATTTAAATTTTGAGTCCATATCCCCGTGGCAAGATAGTGCTAATTTCTTTTATATGCAGGGATAAGTTTAGTAGTAGTACCAAAAACGACGTTTTTCTGAAACTCTACTCGAACTTAGAAATGGATAGGAGGCGCATTACTGGTAAAAATGGACTATGGTGGAGTAGGCTTACTCTAGGCCTACTCGATGTTTGAAAGGCATAGGAGTGCACTACTCCTGTTTTATAAGCAGCAGGCGTAACGCAACTCCTATTTTGTAAAGGCTTAACTGAACTCTGTTTTTACCGTTACTAGTTAAGTAATCTAATTACGCTTGCTAAAGTTAATTAATTACTACCGCGAGCTGCGCAATGTCATGAGGTATCAATGGGATAAACAAATCTAGTTGTGTGCGTTCTGAATCGGAAGGTTTCCAGCGCTGATTGTGTCTAGCTCGATGTGGCCTGTTGCGGTATTTGCATGGGGCTTGTTCCCTGAAGCCTGTGAGTCGTCGTGCCCTGTTACACTGCTGATGATTACTAATCTGTTTTCATTTCGATTAATTGCACTCCGCTTGTTTGACAAATGTGTGTTCCTGTATGTTGTGACAAATGTGTATCCTTGCATTATAGGAATTTTTTTGTATTCCTATGGGCATAGCGAGGCGCTGTGGAGTTACTGTAATGGTTAAGGCGTCGGACAAAGACCAGAGAGACCTGGGATCGAGTCCGGGCGCTGGTAACTGAAACTGCGTTACCGGCCGCTCAGCAAGGCAGTTAAAGACACAAATGTCGCTAGCTGATAATCGTCGTTCTGGCTAATTTATAGTTCTGGTTGATGACAGGATGGGTATTCGGCCATAAAAACCCAGCTCTAAATTATGTCTACCACACACACAGGCAGATCTGAGACGTAATCCGTCCACGTTTCAGTGCACTGAAAAACGCGCCCACTTTCAAGCCGCCTATGCTGCGTTCACACACGGACGGATCGGCGACGGGAACCGAGGCTGGAATTTTGACCTAGTTTATTGGGCCTAAATTAATACACTTGCGCTTTCCTTATTGGATCAAGCAATCAATTTTAGGTCGGGGTCAGCCGGATGCCGTCCAGCTTCAAGCTCTAGACTGCACAGCTCTGCTGTGTCGCATACATTTCATTCGGCGTTGGCTAGGAAAGAATCAACGTGTGAATTGACATGTTCATTCACACATTGAAACTGAAACAGATTTTTATCAGTTCTAGGATCAGTTCCTGGCACTTTTTCCGTTTCTGTCCCAGTCTGACGGTCTTCGGTCTTCGACTAAAACGTTTATAAACCAATCAGACCCGGTTGCAACGCGTCGAATCGGCGGTCAATCTTTCTCCATTTCTGTCCCTGTGTGTCACCTACATAATATGAACGTCTTACCTGTGTTGACATGGACAAGGCTTTACAGGCTAGCTTGTAACGCATTAGAATGGACGTCAAAGACGATGATTATTAATATTTGCACTATATATTCAATGCATAATCACTATCAATGCATAATACGAACCATAAGATAGATTTTTAGAACTTATTGTTCTTCTAGTTAAACTGTATTAATGCTTCTCTTTCAAGTTCCTTGGCATGTTAAATTTTTGATGTCATAATATCAATGGCAGCTTATTATTATTCTTCTAAGCATAGTTGTCTGTTTATCAAATTACTTCTTTCAAATCATGTTCTTTCATAAACCATTATGGAATCATGAAAGTTATCGAAGTGTCCCCAACTCTCCATGATATTATATTGTGGCCCTGTGGGTCACATGTACTATCTGTCTTTAATTGGAAGGAGCTGTGGGTCAAGAGCTAAAGGTCAAATTTAGAATTACTGTTATGGCAGCCTCCTGTGAACATGTTATTAACAGGGCTTTCGTTAAGCTTTTATCTGGCTTCCAGACGCCATGGCCCAGGTGTATTATCATCTCGAGACGCCTGATCTTCATTTTCTGGCGTCGTACCTACATGGGCATACTAACATACATATAGGCCTACATATTTATCCCGTCATACAATTTCAGCGACGCCGTGACCCTTGAAATACGGCGTCAGAAGGACCCCAGGATACAATTATTTAGCTTCCCGCGCCGCCGGGCTCTAATTTTTAGGCGTGTCTGTTACATTTTCTGGCGTCACATACCCCAGTTAACGAAAGACCTGGTTATGAGAGCTTGGCGTCGACGCTCTGGGGCGTAATGACCTCTGATGACCTTTCCAACTTGACTGTACCCTGTACAACCAGGGCTACGCTATATCCTCTGTGATTATTTATCTTGTGTAATCTATCTGATTGTTCGTTGGACTCGGTGAACGATATACATTATACAATCATTGTTGTACAATGTAGATCTATTTATGCACTGGTGGGAATTGAGAAAAAAGGATTCCCATTCTGTTTGGTCTATTCGCTTTGGTTTCGCTGATTTTAGGCCTGTAGCGTTTAGAATTTTTTGCATCAGATCTTAAGCCAAACTCTACCTTTCGCAAAGTCTAGCCCTAATAAGAATCTAAATCCGAACCGAGCCTCAACCCTTAACCTTCAAAAATGAATGGGACTAAGTGAATGTGACCAAAAAGAATGAGGACTAATAAAACAAGAGGAACCGATGTCCGTTTGTGAAGCTTTGTACTCTTGTCATCCTGTGGTGTCTCCAGTCATTTAGTTTTTCAATAGAACTTGTGCTCTCATTTAGGTGATATTCAATCGATGAAATTAAGTTGATGGTTGTGCCGATGGATTCATGCTCTAAACTGCATTTGCATATTGATCGTCACAATGTGAAATTGAGACTGCACGGTTGCTGAGGCTGGACCAATCGATGTTGCATAACGTATGACATAACCTATAGCCTAAACCTGCCTTAGGCTGCCTATTAACTTAATGTCAAGGGCCAGATGGTGAATGAACTTGATGCATGCGATGGATCGAGAAGGGTAATATGCATGTGTGCATTCTGTAAGACAGTAAGGTATGTAATGTACGTATATGAAGGGGCTCAGCCATTTCTATTAAATTTTAATTATGAAATTCCGATGGATGATATCGTATTTATAGTTGTCTTTTAAATTGTTTTCATATATTTCGTGATGGCTTGGCATCGGACATACGTATTTTAGATGACATTTTATTTAGAATTTATTATGAAATGAGCGATATAATTTAAAAGCGAATTTTAGTCACAAAAGAATTATGTGGCATGTGATGACTGTGTATAGGTGTAGACTGAGGCATATGCTTTTCGTAGAATTGAATGTTGGCCTGCTGTAGTTTTTGATTAGGTGTAATCCTTCACCTCAATTTTTGAAATTTGTATGTAGATACATTATTAAATGTTTAAAAAATACTTCAACTTTAAGACACGCACGTAATCTACAAAAAAACAGCCTATCCTTCTCCCCAAGTTGTGCATACTAGTCCTAGATCTTTTTATCTCATTAAGTTGCTTTATCCAACGTCTACTAAATTAGTATTAGCGTAGATGTTCAGCGTTTCTTTGATCATGGAGCAATTGCATTGTTGTTTGAATTCTTAATAGTTTAGTTCGTCCTGAGTTTAACTCTTTAAAACCTTATTCAACATCCTGTCCTCAGGGTATACATGAGTAGGCTATGGTAAGATTATATTTGAGTAGGAGTGAGACTTGAGAGTACGATTTGTGCTAATTAACTCAGTCCTCCGTTCGGTGTATCAGTGTAATACCCAGTGCGCATAACACAATGTTTGCCGCGTTCACTGCAAACATTGTGCGACACAACTATTTGCTACTAATTTATATTATCCAGTATTATGTTGTGGTGCATCAGTTTAGTTTAGCAGTTCAGTTTAGGACTCTGTGGTGTATTCATGACTTCCTTGTAATGTTTTTATGGTTCAGTTACGAGGCAGATCTAAGCATATGCTTTTGCGAAACCTATTTAAGTGCATGATCTTTTAAAAATTACTATCTGTTTCATTTATGTTCTAATACCAAACCTTAGTCTGTGCAGGAATTTTTTCCTGATAGCATCGCACTGAATTTGAGCAGTTTGAAGAAATCGCCATGTCACGTGTTCTAATCTATAATTGATTCCTCCTGACATGATTGCAATTTTTCTGTGTTGCGTTCTTGTTGAATCTCTTTTCTGTTTGGAGTTTTATAATTTCAGATTTTTTGCTTGTGCAATGATGCAATTTTTCAATTGATATTATTTTTGCTACTGGTGCTTTTTCTCAGTCATTTTACTTTTGAATGTTATCGGTAGTTCGGCACTTATGTGTGTGCTTGGACGTACTGTCTGGGCGTACTGGAACTCCTATAATAGCTCAATTCCTATAAATAGATCAATTAGTCCCCTTGCAACGCTTCCTTGTTTTTATCAGTAATTGTCAGAAGCTGGCCATATATATTTTTCTAATTACAATTGACAGATCTATAAATGCTAATAAGATCCTTGATATTTTCTTCCTTATTTTAGTGGTATGATTGCTTAGGCTATTTGTATATTATAGAATACCTATGAAGAGATTGTGGTGCCTTAATTTTGTTGACACATGTGATTTATAGAGATGAATAGATCCTGGTCAGATTCAGGACATTACACAGACACCTTTAATACCTCATTTCTTTGCGGCATTATAGTGAAGAATAATGGTTAAAAAGGCTTCAAAATAGCGCCATCTTGCTAATGCATTTTAACTAAAATATCCGACTAGGGTTAATCCCTCGTCGGATATTTTAGATATACTTTGCGACTTTGCGACAAAGTCGCAAAGTTGCAAAGTGAATTTTAACTAAAATATCTGTCTAGGGGTTAGTATCTACACCTTCTGATGTTGCTTATTAATTATTATATTCATGCTTTCTTCTTCAGTGCTTTTAATGTTATTTTCCTGATCAAAATTCAAAGTGATCCTCCTGCATGTGCATTATAAAGTTCTGATCCAGTAGGCCTAGTGTACAGATTGCACTGTGTTGTCTAGCCGACAGTCATAGTATTTCAGCAGTATGCACAGCAGCAGCGGTACAACGATCCTCTATGCAAGATCTCAGATTCTTGGTATGTTTGTGGTTAATCTGACCTAATCATAGCATCAGTTCACGGCTAGCTTTATAGGCTAAAGTCTTCCCTGCTGGATACGTGGCGTGAGTGGTTATTAAGGGAAGAGAGTTTCTGGTCAGTACTGTAGTCCACTGGCTCCTTGGCGCATCAGATATCAACAATATTCAAGCCGTAGGTCGGTATCCTATTGGGGTATCAGGAAAAGAAAGCGTCTCAAGGGAAATATGACATTCAGATTCTTTGGAGATATTGGAAGATTTCTAAGATATTTCATTTTATTGCAGCCAGCCTTGAATATGCCTTTTGAGAATTTTGGTTATATTCGTTTGTTGGCACCAAGACGGACATGCCGCTGTCAATTACAAAATGCACAGTACAATATAACATTTGACAAATTTAAGTCAATTGACAATTATCAGCAGTTCAGTGTAGTAATATAGTAGTAGTGTGCTGTTAACAGCCAAAAAATATTTGAATGCAGTGGCAACTGTCGTAATCATTGCTCGGGCTAGTTTGTGAAAATCGAATTGCAATATAGGTTATATAACTATTTTGAGAATTATCAGATATTGATGAAGTATTCGCAGGCCTGCGCGGGTGAGACATAACTATATTTGGTGCATTGTTGGAGAGCATTAGATTCTCAGTGCAGCGGCTGTGTGCAATGATGGAGCTTAATTTCTCTAGGTAGTAACTGTGTTGTGTTGTAAGACCGGCTACTGAAGCTGTAAGCTGATATGATCCGATCGCTCTTTCTAGGCCTTCTTTTACAGTGCATGTTGCAGTTGTTGCTCCAGTGTACTTATCTAGGAATAATAAGCATCGATTCTGTGGACGATATCGTACATGTATGTGCATCAAGTAGTCGACTGCTCCATGGAGACTGGCCGCAATATATCCACAGACTGTTTCAAGATGTTATCACTTAACGTGAATGCTATTTAGCTAGATCGTTGCCGGCATTTCAGTGCAGATTTTAAGGGTTTATTAAGCTGGATGGCATAGCGTTTTTATAAAGTATCAAATACATTCTTTACGCTGGATGCAAGGGAATTAGAATTTATGATGTAACAGTAGCTTACTTCTGCTCAATGCTATTTTACCAGTTTTTAGCTAAGATGTGGTATATACTAAGTTAACTTTAGACATTTTGACATGAATTTGTGCTTGTTTTTTTTTTAAACGAACTCATTTTTATTCTAAACATAGACTAGTGACACTTGTGATAATACGATCATTTTAATGGGCCTTTTTAAGATAGTTTTTGTGCAACAAATGAGCCAGCATTAAAATAATACCGATTGTTAAAAGCAGTAGGCCTATTGCCGCTCATAGTTGGCTCATATAGTCACTGTGCTGGTAAATAAAACAAGATATTAAGACACGCAACATTTAGTTGTAACCTTCAAGATTTTTTATGGATCCACAACAAAATTGACACTAAGTTCAACCAGCCCGCCCCTTCCCTGCAGCGCTCGCTGGTTTGTTTCATATTTGTTCAATAAGTTTGCATACTGCTTTGAAAAGCTGCTCTTTTTGGCCGTCACAGCAGGCTCTCTTTTTCAGTCATTTGTGTGTGTCACTTGATTGTCTAGACCAGGCTGCATCTAGCTAAAATACAAGTCAGCGACTTCAAACGAGACAAAGTTTGCAGACCTTGATCTATATGTTTGCCAAGTTTGCTTATCGATGGTGGTGCAGTTGCTCCTGCTAATAAAGTTGTTCGTTGTCCAATGCTTTTACACAGGTTGTTCTAGTGTCTCTGATATATGACCTCTATCGACCCATTATAGAAAAGTGCATTAACATGGCTCCGTGCATACGCTCATATCGATTTTGAGTGAATGTTTTTTGCTCACAGAATTGTTGGGGGCGTTGATCGTGGTGTGCAGATACCTAAAATGATGAGGGTTGGGTTTGTGAACGATGAGCTGGTAATGAAAGTTAAAGCAAGTACGATTGGGTTTAAGGTTTAAATATCAAAGTGAATATCTTTATTACGAACACGACAGCATATAATTGTAGCAAGTTAGATGATCATGCAGTCATGTTCATAATCTGGACAACAGTCGCTTGGTGCGACACACTCGAGACGCGCTCACGTTGTCCAGGCTCTGCACATGTTGTATTTCAAAGCTCCGATGCATATAACGATACAGAGAAATTACACGTCAATGCTAAAATACGTGTAGCTGTTTAAAATCTATCTGTATGAAACAATATAAATTAGATTAAAAATCAAGTTTAATACTCCATCATATAAATTCATCGTTCAGTGTTCCGTGTTGTTTTCATTATTTTGTTTGGTTAGTTGTCAGAGGCAATGCATTGATCATAGCGCTGCAATATGACGATATGTCATGTGTTTATAAGTTTAAATTTCTGCAAACAGCAGATTTATGTTTCGCCCATTAGGTCTAAACTGGCCCTCTCTTTAGTCGTTTTTTGTGCCCAAAACGCATTCCCCTCCCCTTTGTGCCACCCCACATCTCCCCTCTGTGCCACTCCACATGACATAATTTAATGGCTTAATAATTCCATTCAATAGTTCCATTGCTCTGGCGCCCGCCGCCGCATTGAGACTCCACGGCAAGGCGCATTTTGGTCCTCTCTCCCCCATATCAGCGGCACGTGAATGCTTTTGTGCTCCCCACGGGCCCACTCGCACCTGTGCTGTGCAGCCTGAGCTCAGTCATGCCGGGTAAAATGTGAAGTAGGCCCCTACCGTGACGTTGTTGACCGTCAGCTGTCTCCCGCTAGCGCGTGATCAAAAGAGCGAAGGCCGTCATAGCGCTGAGAGTTGTGCCTGCGCGACATTACGCAGCAGTTTGAGCCTAGTATTAATGGTACTTAGCTGTATTGCGACATTCCTAATGTATGGCAGTTTCTAATGGCTTTAGTACAATTGAAGATTAATTTATTTATGGCTATTAAGTTTTCCAGTGAAAAATGATCAGACTAGTTCAGAATTTATGGCGAAATTTGATACGTTATTGCTCAAGCGAGCCGGATTGGATATACTTTACCGAATAAATAGAAAATTAAAACAAAATGATTGGAAGATTGGATTTTCATATAAGCATTTGTTTATAATATCATTGGTAATAATGCTTTTAGTTAGTTTTATGTAAAGGTAAAAAAAAAGGACCGCACTTAACCAGTTTGAAACGATCACGCAATTAAATTTTGAGTTTGATTTGCAGATTTCTAAGGTTATCTGAAACTAAATGTTCCTATTCTATTATAAGCGCTGCAATGGAAGTTTTAGAATATGCACGCTACATAGCTTATAAATAACGCCTACTGATTCATGAGCATTATGTTTATATCGGAGAAAGTAACAGGCGAAGTGAAACGGGTATTGTCATGAATGACAGACATCATGATAAACACCTATGCGCTGTGCTGTAGGCCTGTAGCTACAGGAAAACTGAGCATAGACAGCAGTTGCGAAGGCACTCGTTGCTTTGTGGGGCATACAAAGCATTACGGACTTTAGGACGAGTTAGCAGTTTAAAGCGCGATAACTTTGCGATAACATCTAGTTTCTTATCGTCTGCGGAATGATTGGTTGGTTCTACGAAAGCCAACTCTAAAAGCACCGAATTATAGAATTATATGCGTATTGTGTCGATAATAATATTTGGTCGCCTTTCGTGTACAACGGATACAATGCAACAATAGCGCTATGCTATTAATCGAACTGGATATAATTATGGCAACTTCCTGCGATGCAAATGGTATTAATTTTTTTGGGATGTTTAAGGTGTTCCAACTGTAGATCAACTTTGTCTACAATACATAGAGTGAGTATAATGAAACATGCTTATCATCGCGTCACACTATGGATTGCCGCTCTATGCAACGTGAGTCTTTCACATGACAGCTGCCGTTTGAACTTCAAGTCTTCCACTGGATTAGGAATTGCACTCATCGATCCGATGTATTATGATATTGGACTAGATATTTGAACTTATTCCGCTGTCCGAAGGCAATAAGAAAAATGTCGTTGCCTAGAAACTTCAGTATGAACACGGTTCGTATTTGAGCTCTTCAGCTTTTTCTTTAGTATTGGTAGTACTTTTAGTACTTTTAGAGATTAGAGCTTGTAAATTTATGCACAGTTATGTTGTTATTGTCAGGTCTTGTTGACAATAATACGAAATATGAAGGTGGTATCATTTTGCTGTGAAACTTCTGCCATCGTAGTTCTGAAATGAGTGCTTGGCTAGATAATATAAGATTGCTTTTTGCTAGTTCCGAGTTCGTGACGCTTTAGAAAATTTGGAGTATTTTTGTTCAAATGTTTATTGTGCATAGAAGTGTATAATGTCCGGTGCACACCTACGTTGAATTGATTTGAATTGATTTTAATTGCATTGAAAAGGATAACGATATATACGTTTTTGTAGGAGCAGTGCACATCTAGTTGAATTGATTTGAAAAATTTATACCTGAAATTAATTTTTTTTCAATTCTGGGATCAACGCGAGAATGAACATGTCGATTCCCACGTTGATTTTTCGAAAAACAACGCCGAATGGAATGTATTTGATGCACTGGTGCAGTGCACACTCGCCTTGAATTAAAAGGCACCCGAACTCAAATTGATTTTTTGATCCAATGAATTAACGCAAATGCATTAATTTTGAACCAGTTAAATCTATGAGGCAAACGAAGCCAGCCACGCGCTGTAGGCCAAATTTAAATTCAATTCAAGGTAAGTGTGCGCTGGCAGTTGACCAGCAATATTTTTTCAATTTCAACTTTTCAATTCTTTAACTTCAACTTGTCAATTAGATGTGCGCCAGACATAACGCCTCCAAATCGATGTTTTCTGGAAGGAGGGCCTGTAGAAAATTTAGTGCCTGACTGATTGACTGAATGAATGATTGACTGAGAATAGCAATCACATTTTCTGGATTGGATCACAGCTTTGTGATCGCACTATTGACAGGCAAAGCTCCACAGGCCATGATTGGAGCGTATGCTATGTAATGCTTTGTATTATTGTATAATGTTGCGTTTTCTTGCTGTCGTTTTATAGAGGTTGATCAAGAGCTGATAATGGGAGCGTAATAGAGAGCTTTGAAGGGTTGCCGTTTGATGCAGCACCCAGCGTTCAATTAGTTGTGAATATTGCTATATGTCATATTACTTTATGCGATGAAGAAGATAATTAACCTACAACATATTTGCTCTTTATCGGCATGCTACTTGTATTTTATTACACTAGTTTAAATTATTCGTACCTGCCATTCAAGCATGCGTTTTTTCCCCGTTTGCATGACATATTTTTGGTGCGTTACAAGCGCAGTAGGCTACCAATACATACACAGGTATTGGATGTAGAGTATGCTGACGATATTGAGTAATGGTTGTTGCATAATAAAAGAGTGGTTTGTTTTGTCGCTAGATGGCCGAGGGGCGGATGGCACACATCGTTCTGCTGGACGACAGGAAGCTCGAGATCATTGTACAGGTGATGCCCCCCCA
>JAQIWG010002493.1:0-20247 GCA_034695025.1 Chamaedrilus cognettii | reverse complement strand
GTACAAGACAGAATCAATAAAACAAACACAAAATGCAGAACAAAGCAACCAAAGAAACCGAACAAAAACCGACAAAAAATACAAAAAAATACCAACAACCATCTATAGTAAAAGTATAATCTCCGTGTCTTGTTGTTTGGTATAATAGGGACATTCCATATTAGCGACATTATCATATTATTATTAGGGATATTTCGGTGTAAATAATAATAATTATTCTTAAAATCGGAAGGCAGTGTTGTGGGATCTTAAAAAACATTAAATGCTGATAAGTCAGTCAACTAACAAATTGATACAACCACACTCGGGTGTGCAAATTTAATAAAACTTAACAACTGCGAGGTGGCAGTGCTTTTTCAGATTTAAGGGCAGTTTTTTTTGCTTTTTTGATTTGTTTTTTGCCGTTTAGGGACCGTGTGTAGCGCTCAAGGGTATATACGGTCCGGTTGTGCGCAAGAGAGCCGGCACGGAACCGCTCCCCCTTCTTTTGCCTTTTACGACTCGCCCGGGGAGCTCTTTGCTGCATGTCTATTCCTTGTTCCCTGACATGCTGGGGTATAATCTAACATCTAGCAGCTAATCTCTAACATCTAACTGTAGATCTTTCGGCTAACAAAACTATCATATGCGAATATTGCGGCGTCAATAGTTGAATAAATAGAACAAGCGTTGAGGAGGCGCACCCTGCTCTGCCTCCTGCAGCGCCCCCTGGAGGGCGTGCAGCCTCTGCTCGGTCCGCTCTCTCTCCCCCTCAGCGTCCTTGAGCTGGTCCACCAGGGCTCGGGCAGCCTGCTGGGACTCATCCTGGCACACCGGGCAACCACAGGACCACTTGTGTCATTGATGTGAGTGAATAAATATAAAGATAAACAAAAATTAAATACAATAATATTCTGCCTTAAATAATAAAATTTTCAATAGCTTCAATAGTTCTCAATTGACTGATCAAGGCCATACGGAGATGCTTATTTCTCCTTTTGGTTCAACTTGCTGCATCGCACGATTTGTGCCAAAGCGCCAAATGTCGAAGCAGGCCTATATAGCAAAATTCTGGAACTAAAATTTGGCGTACCCATATTTTTAGCAAATCTTGCGAATCGGTAAAACATGCAAAAACTACGCGTGCGAAAATAGCGCCGCAAAAGTGGGTCTCTACAATACGAAAATTAATGCAGAAAAATTGATGAGTGGCAAAACAGCGAAAGCAAGATGCAGCAAAAAATTAAAGTTGGACGGTGTAGAGAAAGTGCAGCACTAACCCGCTCCCTCTCAGCAGTCATCAGCTGCTGCATGAAGTCCCTCAGCGCGGCGCGCACTGCGTCTGGGTCCACCTCCGACACTGCCACCCGGCCTCCCGGCGACATGGACCGACTGCGCGACGCTGGGCTCAGGCCCCTCAGCGAACTGCTGCCGTCTGCGCCATCTACAGCGCAAACAGCTTGTTTATTTAATTTCAGATTTACAATTTTTTTACTAAAAAGTCACTGTTCAAGGTCGCAAAATGGGCAGTGACCAATGGGAGCTTCTCGGCGACCAAGTCCTTGAGCACGCGCTGATCGGCGTGCGCTGCAATGAGAGTATGATCGTAGTAGCACGCCGGCATGAGAAACTCGACAATCGTCACCAGGCCCCAGAACGCATCCTCCTCGTCCAAAAACAGCAACAAGCATAATAGCATGAATTACGGCACAATTAAATAAAATGATATGCAGCGAATAATTCTAAATGATTACAAAATAAATTACGGTTAACTATTATGGCCAGCGCAACTTTATCTAAATATCCACAGTTTCACACCCCAATTAGCAAAACAAAACTCATGGTGACAGTTAATCATTCATTAAAAAACAGCGTCAACAAAAGTTCGAACCCGTGGGGGGGAGGGAGAATCGAGTTCTGCGGGGGCTGGGGCTCCTGGCTCGCAGGGGGCTGCTGCTCCCCAGCCCCTGAGAGAACCCGATGGAGCGGCGCAGACTCGACACTATGCTGCTGAGCTTGTACTCGGCCGACAGCCTGCAGGGAATCATCAAGAATTGTATTCACTTTTTGCATCATTATCAACTATCATATCACCAACTTAACACCATTACTTACTACTCATTACCAGTCAATAACTAAAAGGCCAATAACTAAAAACCAAATGACTAAAAAAGGTGTGAACTCGCCTCGCAGCGTCGACACTGCCGAGCTGCGTGTCCAGCGCCCCAAGACGCCCATCTGCCGCGCTCAGCTGCAGGCGCAGGGACCCCACGTCCCCCTGGGCTCCCTCGAGGGCCAGCTCGAGAGCGTGCCGGGCCTCCTCAAGGCGCCGCTCGGCCCGGTGGGCCTCCTCGAGCGCCGCCTGGTGCGCCTTGTCGCGCAGGCGCAGCTCGTCATCCAGCTCACGTAGTCTGCGCTGCGCGTGCTGCAGCTCCTTGCTGAGCGCCTCGCGCGCGGCCTCCGACTCCACCAGCTGCACATAGCGTTGCGGTATAATTGTTATTCTTACACCCGTTTTTTGAAGGTTATCATCATTTCATTTAAACTGCAGATGGGATATAAACAATTTTGCTTTCTTGTTGTTCGCTGTAGTAAAAGAATTTGAACAAATTATTGCAAGAACACCTTTTTAGTTCTGACAGATCACTCAGACCTCTAATGACTTACCTGTAACCTGTAATAACTTACATGTCACATTGTACCTGTTCTTTTAGAAATCAAAATGTACCTTGTGCATCTTTTATTGTGGTATCGATTGGTATTCACTACAGAAGGTAATTACATCTCAAACTTGGACCCCACGAGAAATGAGAGAAATTACAAATCGGTCTACAGCTCAAAACTTTCTCATTTTTCTCTCATAAATTTGGAATCCAACCTTCTGTTTGAGCGTGAAGTTCTCCCTCCTTGCCTCCTCCTCCTTCGCCTCCTCCCTGGCCAGGCGTGCCTGGAGGTCCCCCAGCTCCGCGCCGAGCTTGCTCCGCTCCGTGTCCACCTGCTTGAGCTGGCGCCGAGTCTCCTGGAGCTCCCGGCGTGTCTCCATGCGTGCCTTCTCCACATCGCGCAGACTCGCGCGCAAGTCTCCAGCCTCCCCGGTCAGACTCAGCTTTTGCTCCTCCAACACTGCACGACAGGACTTGTTTGTAACTTGTGCTCTGTAGCCTAAAGGAGTCCACCTGATGAAGATGTCTCCTAAATAAAGGTACATGTTAGCTAAAAATTTATACCAAATAAAGGTTTCGTTTTCTGCGCAGCAAAAAATGCGTAACCATTCCTATAAAAGTCCTATAGCAAGGTGTCCGCTTTCTCCGCTCTCCGTGTAGCCTACAATGCTGCATTACAGGAAATGTTGGTGAGATGTGAGATGAGATTAGCTCAGCAAGGACAGAAACTCCGCGTAGAGCAAAAGGAAGGCTGATGATTATTAATGTTACATCGGGTCAGAATAATTAGGGTTTCAGCTAAATTTTCACACCACTACTGTTAAAAAGCTTGTTTTGTACTGCTATTTGTTCGCCATCCACACCTTCGATTGTCTGGGATTCTTATTCTTTAGTGGCGAGCGTAAGGACGCACTCTGAGCTAATGTGACGGCTAATGGGCATCACAAGTTGTCGAGGATTGAAACACAGGCACTAACCACACCAAGGCGGACCGCTAATAAAGGTGTCCGCTATCAAGCTATCAGCGCTATCAGCGCAGCCGCTATCGCGTCGCTATCAGCGGCAGCAACAGTTCATGCTATGCACGAAGTAATTGACTGACTGTTGACGCGCGCCTTGAGGTCCTGTATGACCCTGTTGAGATCGACCTTCTCCCCCTCCACCCTTTTGACCATGTTGCGCAGGTCGCCAGCAGTCTTCAGCACAGCTTCCTTCTCAAACACTTCCTGCGCCTGTGCGCGCCTCGCGTCCTGGACGTCATTGCGCAACAGCTCCTCTCTCTCCTCCCCTGCACCACGCCACGGCGCACACCATTGTTTAGTCTTTACACTCAAATGCTAATTCTTACATGAATCTTACGTCAGCTTTTTATCTAGTAAAGTGTATGTATGTGCTCTGAATGCAAATAATCCAAATGAAGACATGAAGGACATAATTTATTCAATGCCAAGGAGCTACAATCCAGCTAGCCATCCAGCATACTAGAACAAAAAAGTCTGAAAGCGATGAAGGGCTGGGGGTTAAACCTCCCCCCTACGTGACACATTGACCCCTGCCAATGCATACAGGAGTGATAGAGGCCCTCGTGTCACAATAAAACATAAAAAAATTAGCAAATAACAAAATAATGACAGAACTTGTCAAATATATTAGAGAATCATTTTTTGTTTGGGACATTAGAATTTGTTTCAAATCCCAACTAAGTGTCACCTTCGCGCAGTTTCCTGTTGGCCTCGATGAGCGAGTGCTTGAGCTCGTCGCGCGCCTCCTCAGCGAGCCTCAGCTGGGCCTTGAGCTCAGCGACCTCGCGCAGCAGTGCCTCCCTCTGCTGAGTGAGGTCACGCAGCTCCGCGACCTTGGCCTTCATCTCTCGCTCATGCTCCGCACTGCGCGCACATACGCACATTAACGACAGTGATATCATTAAACTAAAATTAATATCCCTGGATTCTGGGTATCTCAGCCAAAAAGATATAATATACTTGTCAATTTACTACACAAAAAAAACTTTTTTTGCCAAGGAAAAAAAAAGCACTTTTACCATCAAAAAAGGACACTTTCCAAGCGTTTTCACACAATAATTGCAAAAAAAACACTTGGGCAAGCAAATGACCAGCAAAAATCACTGGTCAATTTGACCAAAAGAGTACATGAGTTCGCTGGTTCTTTCAACTTACCTAAATTAATTTTTGTAAAACATTAATTCCACTAACGCTGCAATAAAAAGGTGTGCGCTCACGCCAGTTCGTCCAGATGCGCGCGGTACTGCTTCAGCTCCCCCTGCAGGCCGCTGATCTGCGCCCCCTGCTGGTCGATGCGCGCCTGCAGCTCGCGGCGCAGACGCTCGTTATCCATGGCCGCGGCCTCGTGCTCGCGCTGCAGGGCCGCCAGGCGCTCCGCTAGGGCGCATCGCTCCTGCTCCGCCAACGATAGGGCCTGCAGGCACGACAATGACGAATTTCACACCCGTTTTAGCACGGTGGATTTCATACCCATACACTAAATCGAATTTAACACTGGTTTTATTTGTTGCTTCAAACCTCTTTCTATCTTCACTTTGTCGTGCAATCCACTGTTTTTGCTGTTCGTATGCAATCTTCATGTGCAACCCTCTGCTGAGAGACGTAGATGATTCTACGTCTCTCAGCAGTCCTGATCAGGGTGGGCAAAAACGTGTAAACCTGTGTGAAAACATGGGACATTGACAGATTACATGATAAAAAGGAGGTTAGTTTGTTTAGTTGTACGTCTCTCCAGCCGCAGCCCAATGGATGGGAAACAACTCCACACTGAATGCAATAATGAACCTGTCCCACACATTGTATCCCATTGCAGCAGGTGTCACACTCACATGTTGTTTGTCATTCTCTGCGAGCAGCAGTCTCTCGTCACGGTCACGCTGTGTGGCTGCTATCTCGTCCCTCAGCGCCTCTAGCTCGGCCTTGAAGCGCGCGATCAGGTCGTCACGGTCTGTGCTGAGTGCCTGCGTCTGCTGCTCGTGGTGTCGCTTCAACTCACTCACCTGCAGCTCCTGCACGCGCACGCAACATCATCCACGGAACACCTTTTTTCTTAGTTACATAACAAATAAAATAGGTCTATAAAGCACATTTTTCTATCCTAAAACTTTTCAATGAATAGTATTTCAAGTAAAATAAATTAATACAATAAATCTTAGAACCCTAATAAATGCATAAATGCATACACAATACACAAAGCAGCAAATGCCAAAATCCCAGGAAGTTGGAGAACACAGAATAGACTTGCAGCCCAGAGCTCCCGGGCGAGTCGCAAAAGACGACTAAAGCAGGGGGAGCGGTTCTGTGGTGGTCCTCTTACGCAGGACCAGACCACAATAGCCTTAGTTACTTACACACGGTCCTCAAATTTTGTAAAAAGGAAGAAAGGATGTAAATGTCAAGACCAATGCAAAACATGCGGCACAAACTCAACCTTTCAAAAGTGTTCGTTATCTAAATAACAATGATCATAAGTACGGTACAATTATACAACAAATAAGTGAAACTTGCACGAATTACTAATTTGAATTAAAACACGAAAAAATGCTAAAATAAATAATAAAAACTTGTGTCGACGCATCTTCGCACCCTTTCTCGTGCCAGTCTGTCCAGCTCGTCGCTGTGTGCAAGTTTGAGCTGCTGCAGCGTCTGCTGCTGCTGCTGCTCCTGCTGCGCAGCACGCTGCTGCAGTGCCTCCCGCTGACGCTCTGACTTCTCAATCACGACCTGCAGCTCATGCCTCGTTTGCTGCAACTCACCTGCAGCACAGAAATATACACGTACTTCTTTCATTACTGTTCAGTAATTGTTACATTGCTACTTACAGCGGTCCATCATGACCATTCAATAGATAACATCTTGATCTACCATTTACCGTCCGCTATATTTAATTATTTTTCTTTCGCGTTGTGTCATCTATATTCTTGAGAGTGTGAACGCTTTCAGCTACTCGTATGAGTGAAACAGTGATACTCACACATAAACAGATCGTCCTGCAGCGGAACGATGTTAACAACCTTCACAATCACTCAAAAGCAACAATTCAAAAGCTGTCATGTCATTTTCCCTGAAAAAATTTCAGACTACCCCACATTTCAAACCCTCACACAAAATTATCATAGCTTTAAAAGGTCTGATAAACTCTCATCCATGCTTAGGATCTATTCAACATGTCACAAATAACTGTCATCAAAATAACAATCTGTCATCATTTAGCTGCAATAGTACAACAGTTCCTCCACCTGAGAGGTGTTCCTTCTTGTTGAGCTGGTCCTGGTTGTCTCGCTCCAGTTTCTCCCTCGTCAGCTCAAACTGAGCGTTCAGCTGCTGCGCCTCGTACAGACTCGTCTCCAACGCTTCCTTCTCACTCCGCAGCGCTGCCAGCAGCTGCACGCGCAGCCCACACAAAAAAGTGGTGTGAAACAGCCACACATTACCAAGCGCTTATAAATTTGTGAACCCCAAACATATATTTTTAAATAAATCAATTAATATATACACTTTACAAATAAACATCACTCAAATGCAAAATTATCTAAAATACAAGGCCTATTTATAGTGTCCATGAAATACATTAGAATCATTACAAATTATTAGCAATATATGGAATCACATCAAAAATACTACACAGTATCGGACAACAAACTCACAAGCCTGTAGTAGGCAATGCCTGCAAAGGAACAGCTAGATAATAGCCAAGTTCATGTTCAGTCAGCGCTCCCCCAAACGTCATCCCCGAAGGAGCCTCGAATGGTCAGAGCATTTCCTCACTGAATAGCGATGCTCAGGCGCTGCCTAAGAAACGTTGTGGACCGCTGCTCCCCTGTGAGCGCCGCCATCCTCAAACCCAGTTCGGTCGAGAGCCTCAGCGCTTCAGGTCCTCACGCACTAAAAGTTTCAACCGCCACCGGAACACATGAATACGCTCAAGAGGGCTCCGCGTACTTAATGCGCTTCCGGGACTCCGCCTCTGCAGCCACTGACCCCGCCGCCAAGGAAGATTGGCTTGAGTGCAAGAAGCCGAAATGTCTGGGCATTTTTCTGGTATTTTAAAATTACACTAAGGCCCAGTTGTTCAATAGCGAGTTATTTGAATGATCTGAGATCTAATTTACACGATCTGATTGAGATATGATATCTGTTCTGTGACAAGTTAAAAACAAAATAACGTAGGGTCATCCCACAGCGAAAGTTCTGCTTACCAAAAGTGGTCCACTTGGCACTCACATATTGAGTAACTGCGCTTAAAACTTTCGCACTCGTTCACACACTTTCAAAACCTACACACTTGCAATAATTCCTGCTTGGCCACCTCGAATTCACACCTGAATAAAGCACGCACCTCGTTGAGTTGCCTGATGTCCCGGTCGCTGGTGGAGACCTGTACGCTCAGCTGGGCCTTGTCCCTGCCCAGCTCGTCCCTCTCCCTGCTCAGACGCACCACCAGCTCCCCCTGGTGCTCCAGCTCCCTCCTCACCCCCCCCAGCTCGTCCCCCAGTGCGCTGCGGTGGCGCCCCGCGGCGGCCAACTGTTCGGCGAGATCGTTACGCTCGCGGGTCACGGCGCGCAGATCCTCTTCTAGCTGGCGGCGCGCTGACTCAGTCAGCTGCAGCTTGTGGTTGACACCTTTATTTAATTATTCAATATCAAGTGTTAACACAACTTATAAAATGAATCAAGCAGGAAATGCATAATCACTACACAAAATCTGTGATCAAGGCACTTTTTCATAGATAATTTTTTTTATATCACACTATGATACTGATAGATGAAGAAATGAACGCGTATCAGTAAAATGAACGCGTAGGCCTACGCGTGACAGTACTTCTAATATTATAACTCATTGATGAACAGTACGTAAGTATGCCTGCATGCAATACTATAATAATACATGCGCAACAACATTATTAAACAGACTCTCAATGTATATTATTATAAATCACTAGAGAGCAGCGGTGTAGCGCAGACCGGCTAGTTCAGTCTCGAGGTCGATCTTGTCTCTCTCGGCCCGACCCAGGTCCTCCCTCAGCCCCAGGCGCTCCTGCTCCAAGGCGCCCCTCTCTGACACCAGCGCTCCCTTCTCCTCCCCCAGCTGCGCCAACAGCAGCGCTCCGGCTTACATATTTTATTTGACACCTTTTATACGCGTCTCTTATATATATGAAGTTTATTCGTTACATAGTTCATTTTATAATTAGCTGTCATAGCTGTTATCAGTCACAAAAATTATGAACGCCGCTTTATAAGCAATGAAAGTTGTATGAAAAGCCTTCCGTACCAAACAATCGTAAACGTGAGTTGCACCCGCGCAGGTCGGGGAACAAAGAATTAACCTGCAGCCCAGAGCTCCCCGGGCGAGTCGCAAAAGGCGACTTAAGATGGGGGAGCGGTTCCGACGCACAGAACCGGACCGTAGTATTCTTCGTTACAACACACGGTCTTTAAACACGCAGGGGAAGTAGAAGAAGAACAATCAGAAACGTTGTACGCAAGAATTCATAACGTTTATAAACGAGGCACACCTCAGTTTTATAAACAAGATTGGGGGAACGCAAGTCACCTTTCACTAAATTCTCGTATTTGCTAAACACGAGTTCAAACACAAAACAAAATAATATTGCTCATCACCGAATTCGCTGATGCGCCACGCTCATTCTATCCAGGGGGTGGGTGTGCACAAGCTGCAGCGGTTACTGCATTCAAGAGCGTTTTCAAGTTCGAACACGCCGAGTGTGCACCCTGGCGACGTCCTTCCACGCAGAAACGGACCATACCCCAATGTTATAGTTATTATTATGTGATGTGGAGTGCAGAGCGCCGCATTGGACTTTCCAGGCGTCTTCTTTAGTCGCTTGTACATATGTTTGCTCGAGAATAAACAAGCGTTTCCATTAATACCTGTGCCACGAGACGGTTGAGATCGTTGCGCTCCTGTCCGAGCCCCTCAGTGAGCGCCTGCAGCTTGTGCAGCGCATCACGCAGGTTTGACTCCTCACACCGCAGGCGCGTCAGCTCTAACTCTAACTCCGCCTTCGTCGACTGCGCCCTCTGGTGAGCCTCGTCTGGACAAGCACAAGCAGTCGCAACACCTTTCTACAGCGCACAAGACGCGCGGTCGGGACGCCCTTTTTTACCGACATCTCAAACTGTATGAGACGAGTATCTTCCTTAATTAAATAGAACGCCATTCTTGCTCATAAAATCCATGAAAATACATATTAATGAACAAAAATTTCTTGTTTTATCCTCAATGCAGCATCAATATGAATATATGTACACTATACAAAAATGCAAAATAAAGCACTATTCAATCCATGCCCTACTCTAAAAGTCAATAGCTAGCTGCATTAATAGTTGCATTAAAAGTATAGACCTAAACCCCATCATAATCGAGCATCAAAATACTACAATACAAAATCCTTGCAAGAATGTCATTCTGCTAATCCTGCACAGTCTATGCTGCATCACAATGCTAATGTTCACAAGCTGTGGGAGGCAGGGTGCCGAGAGTCGCGGCGGCGTTGCCCCTCTGCACCGCAATGTCGAGACGCTGTCTGAAGAAAGCCGTCAAACAAAGTTCTCCAGTCACCACAGCGATATGGCTCCCGATCTCAGAAGAGAGTGTGAAAGCGTCAGCCCCCCAAACACCAACGGAACGAAGTGGTTGGCCACTGCAAGTTCGGCGTACTTGATGCGCTTCTTGGTCTCAGCCGCAACAGCAGTTGCCCCCGCTGCCAATAAAGTTTGACTAACGTGCGACGGGGCCAGTGTGTCGGAGCATGTAAAATCTCAGACCAAAGCACAGCCTCTGGACCAGGGTGCCAGCGTAACGCCGTCGGGCCGTTTGCCGTCGCCCCTTAGCATGCCCGTAGGCTCTTATAAAATAGAATGCAAACAAAAATTTCAGAAATTCTAGCGATAAATATAACCGATTACCCTCTGCAGGCTGGGGAACAAAGAATTGGCTTACAGCACAGAGCTCCCCGGGCGAGAGTCGTAGAAGGCGACTAAAGGGGGAGCGGTTCTGTGCTTAGCCCTCCCGCGCAGAAGCTGACTTTAACATTCTTCGTTACGACAGACGGTCCTTAAACTACAATCCCACAACCCCAATATAATTGAAGCGGCGTGGTGGCCTTGCCTAGTTCATCCTTCTCCTGCTGTAGGACGTCCTTCTGCAGTTGGACCCTGCCCAACGCGTCCTTGATCGTCACCAACTCCTCCTTCAGCTTCGACACTCTGTCCTCCGATTGGTCAATGGCACGACGGCTGCAGCCAATCAAACAGCACGATACAATCATTCAATTTTATCCATGTTGTTTAAATAATTGAATCTGATGAAACGTTGCTCACTAAACGACGGAATATCATCCAACATTTAAAATGAAATGCAATCTAGGCCTTCGAGAATTGTCCGCAAACAAAGTCGATGCATTTCAACTCTGTACATGGAGTCTGCCATCAAAGAGTTGAACGGCACTTGATAATTAAGTGAAACGGATATACAGCAGCCGCTAGCGCAATGATTATGGAAACGTTTGTTTTATTCTCGAGCAAACACGTGTACAAGCAAATAGAATGCATAAACGAATGCTGGTCCAATGTGGCAAAATACTCCAGACTATCTACAACACAGCCAAGCTGATAAATTGATCGTCAATTTTGCACTACGGCCGGAAAGGTCAACGACTTACGCAGCATCCATCACAGCATTATTCGTGTTACAGTAAATTCCAACTTCATCATAACAATAATGGTAAAGCATAATGATAGAAATCATAATCAGTTTAGAGTCCGTTTCGGCGCCCAAGGGGACACTCAAGAAATGCTAAGCCGCGCCAGCCCGCCTACCATCGTTCGTTCTCCCTGCCCAGTCGTTCCTTGTCCTTGCTCACGTCCTCCTTCTCGTCCTCCAGTAGGTCTCTGCGTCGCTGCGCCTCGCTGTTCGCCGCCAGCAGGCGCTGGTTGTCGGCGCTCAGCGCGTCGATCTGCTCGATGAGGCTCACGCGCTGGCGCTCCAGCGACTGCTGCGCGCCGCCGGCGACATCTAGGGAGTGACGCAGGCGCTCCGCACTGCGCTCTGCGTCCTGGTGCGCTCTCGCACTGCAACGCACGTAATTAATGAGTGTTTTATATATACAGTGTCCAGATGAAAATGACGACACTTTAAACTTGTCATAACTCGGTCAAAAGCTATCAGATTGGTCTGAAGCTTTATACACAACCACCGTAGCCATATCTACACCAACTTGGAAATTTCTAGAGAAATTCGAGCAATTTTGACAAAATTATGGCTGTTTTAAAAAAATACCGAAAAAAAAAGTTTCCAACATTAGTTGCTGCGTATTGTGTGCCTACTGTCAAGTTACAAACAAGCAGTCTAGAAATTTATTCACAGCTGATGTTCAGAGCCTCTGCATTGTTCGCGTACACACGACAGTCTTCACATGGTTCTACCCTCAGATATGGAGTGCAGAGTCTACACCTCTACAGGAGGAGCGTGCTTGTCATACTGGGAACATCAGCTGCGACTAAATTTCTGGACCGCTTGCTTTTAACTTGACAGTAGCACACAATAGGCAGCAACTAATGTTGGAAACTTTTTTCTATACTTTTTAAAAAACAGCCATAATTTTTTCAAAATTGCTCAAAATATTTATATTTGGCACGCGCGACATTACGTCGTACATACAAAGATGCATCGTTTAAATGCATAAACATTAACGTATAATACCGAATAAGATGAAAATGTGTTAGTAATTAACAATACTTCTTGATTTATTCCAAATATTTAAAGTAGGTGTTTTAGAACGAGTGGCAGTCTGCGGGGTGACGTACGTAGGCTTCAGTTGCTGCACATGTTACGTCATGTAAGCGAAGACGTGTCGTTTAAATGTATTAACAAAAAACCTAACAACATAGTATTAATAATGAACATCAGCGCTCATAGCGGATCCACAGGCGCAGATGACGTTTAAACAATCCGCTTTGTTTGACTTCTCATTTCTTTTATAACGGTGTGTTTTAGTGCCAGGTTAGAGTCAGGTTCAGGGATGGTTTAGGATTGATATCTATCAATTGAACTGTGTACTACTTGATATATTGGTTACAGTGTAACTGTATTACAAGCTAAATCAAGACCCAATCCTCTCTATCAGTATCCAGCCCCCACTCCCCCTAGCATAGAGCCCAGAGTCCCCCCACGCGTGTGCACTGACAGGAAGTCCTTCTCCTCCTTGCTGGCGAGCAGCGCGTGCTCCAGGTGGCGCCTCTCTCCGTCTGACTCGTCGGCGCGCTTTTTGAGCGCGGCGCTCTGCTGCAGCGCGGCGGCCAGGCGCGCACGCAGCTCTGCCACCTGGGGAATGAACTAGTATATTTATACTGTTCATCGCAGCTCTACCAACTGGGGAATGTACCGATAAACAGCCATCTATAGGTTTGCTCTCTAGACTCAATCAATATTATAGCCTAGTACCATAGGTCTAGGGCTAGGGTTAAACAGACCAAGAGAAGGGCGCTATTTCCATGAATATCACACACAATAGGCATAAATAACAATTTTTGCTCAAACACTCATCAGTTTTATCCCGTACTTGTGATCTCTAGACTGGGGTTGCACCCCACACTGATTGAAGGGGCTGCTACCCACCCCCCCCCCTACCTGTAGCTGTCGTCGGTGCATGGCTGCCTGCACGGCGCTCAACGTCGCGTCACCGAATGTAGGCGAGCGCGCACGACCACAGCTGGGGGAGAGGGAGCGAACCCTGACGGACGAGCGGGCCCCCTCCACCCCCCCTCGACCTCCGTCCTCCAAACCCTCATCTGACCTCTCACAGTCCAGAATCACCTGGGCGGGACATAAATCCACAAATGCAGTCATGCAGCTTGTGCTTGAGGGAGTCGCTCTCGAAAAAATGTATCCGTTTCATATCTTAACTTAAATTTACCCTAAAAGTTATATAAGACCCCTCAAATGAGAATAGAGAAGGGCAGGGTGGGTACTTTGGGTAATTCAATGAGGATCTCATATGTTACGAAAATCACAGACACAAATCACGTAATTGTGTATTACTGTATATACAATATATTGAGAATTATGGGAAAGACGAACGAAGTAATTTATTTGGGTTCAAGGAAAGGAATGGGTAGTAGAGAGGCAATTGTTGCAACGAGACTGCAGAGTGCAAGAATTTGAGAATGAAATACACGCGTATTTTATCGATTTTGCGAACGCGTTCTAGGCAATAAATTAACCTGAGTAAAGGGCAAGATTTAATTTATAAGATGAATAGCTTTTAAAAGAAATGGGAGTTGATTGAAGGGATGGAGGTAAGTGCGTAATGTATTTGTTAGTGAGAGTCACACATGAATCAGAGGGGATAGCGATTGGCCACGAAGGATATTAAAACCAGACATGATTGGAATATGAGTAAGGCGAGAGTCGATGTAGAAGGATTTTTATTTGTAAGTGTCTCGACCTGTCTGGCGATGCGTCGCAGCGCCTCGAGCATGGCCTCCAGCTCGCCCTGCCCGCCCGCTGACGTCACGTGACCCTCGAGTGACGTCATCGAGCGCTGAACGTCCTTGACCGCGCTCTCGCGCTCGCTCAGCGCGGCCTTCAGCTTCTCGTTCTGAAGCGTCAGCTCGTTGTTTCTGAACGATAGCAACACCAGGGAATTTTAACTCCATTGCGGTGTTCGAAGACGTCATAGGGGACCGAGGGCCAGTGTCACGAACGATTTAAAACATTGTTATGCCCAGAGAGTCCTTGATGACGTCACTAGACGCCGAAACGGGCACCAAACCCTTTATTATTATTTCATATTATGCGCAGCAGACAGACCGTGCGTTGAGCTCGGCGCAGTGCGCGTCAAACTTTGCCTGCAGGTCGTGGACCTCGCGCGCTTTCTCTCGCAGCCTGTTCTCCACCGCAGCCCGCTCCGCACGCTCGCGCTCTACACTCGCCTGCGCACACCTTTTTATAGCAATCACTCTCTCCTACGTTAAGCAATTTTACTCCCAATACTTTGACTGAGACTGATTAAACCTTGCCAGAGTATAAATTCAGCCAATGCCTATGTTAAAAGGGACCTGATTCTGAACCTTGGCACTGTTTAGGAGTACTGACCTGGTTTTGAACGTCAGCAGTGTGGAGGTTGGACCCGAGGTTGATGCAGGAGGAGTGCATGGTGCGTGACACGCGACTGAACTCGGACTTTATCTGAGTCATGTCGCGCTCAGTCGTCGACTTCATCTCTCCAAACTGTCGCCTGAAGGACATGACCGCGCGCCAGAGGCCGAGCAGACGGTTGTGGTTGAGAGTGAAGTAGTCGTTGAACGACTGAGGGTCACAGCGTCAACACTAACGTCAGTTACTGCACCCTAGCGACACTGACATCTACTTCCAATTGTTATTCTTCACGTTGTTTTGCTATGTTACACTGGTTTTGATTTTATTTTATATTTAATTTAAATGGACTTTCATACCGTTATTTGTTTCCTATTTCATTTAAAAATTAATTTAAATGCACTTTCGCATCGCTATTTTGCACTTATTTTAGTTATTGCTGTAGGACGGGTTAGACATAAATCGTCCCCAGTCATTGAGCGAAAAGAGAATAGATACATAAAAAAGTATGTTTTCGGTGGATAAAAAGACTCCAAGAAGAAATAGTCAATAAAAAGACCGCAACAAAAAAGAGTGGATAAAAAGACTCCAATAAGAAAGAGTGGATAAAAAGACTACAACAAGAAAGAGTTGATACAAAAGACTTTGAAAGTCTTTTAATCCTCAACCTATTCTCAAATTTTTAATTGGTAAAAAGTCCAACTCGCTCGATTGAAGCCGTGCAGCGAATGCGAGTGCCAAGTGGGCCACGCATGGCAAGCAGAACTGGCGCCGTGGGATGAACCAAAATAAGATAGAGAGGATAAAAAGTCTACAATAACTTGAGAGGGTCCACTCACTCGTTCCTCCTTCCTCCACTCTGCCTCCTTCTGCTCAAACTCCTCGCGCAGACGCATCAACTTGTGCAGCTCGGCCGTCAGTGATTGGTTGGCTGCCGTGGCCGTGTCCAGCTGCTCCCGCAGCAGAGTGTTCACGTGGTGCAAGTTGGCATTCCTGCAGTTTGTTGAAATAAACCAGTTTGACACCATAATATCTGCAGCATGATATACACCAGTTTGACACCACAGCTGCAGCTCAAAATCAAAAATAAGTCCTGCAGGTCGGAGAACAAAGAATTGACCTGCACCCCAGAGCTCCCGGGCGCGTCATAAAAGGCGACTTAAGAGGGGGAGCGGTTCTGTGCTTGGTAAAGCCGAGGCCGTGGCACAGAACCGGTTTATAGTCTTCGTTACTACACACAGTCCTTAAACTCGCAGGGGAAGAAAAAGACGAAGCTCGAAATAAACCTGTATTACACCACAATATCTGCCGCTTGAAATAAACCTGTTTGACACCACAATTTCTGCAGCATAAATTGGCCAGTTCGACATCGGAATGTCGACATAATTTTTAATTGAGTATAGACACCGTTAAAACAGATTAGGTGGTTTTATTATCAATAATCAGAATTTAAACCAACCAATCGTTCGTAACCTGTTTAAAGTATGACAAGGATTGTCAGCGTCAAGCCTAGAGCAACAGAAACGTTAATCTACGGATAAAAAAAAAAAAAAAAATAATTCGTAGATATCTTTGATAGAGATCGTTGAATTTTGCTCCTAATTTAACCCCTTGCGACGATGCTTATGAAACTTTTTTCTTCATTTTATCAATTATTTTGTTAGAAAAGAGACCAACCCCTTCCCCAGGTTGAAAGTCAACGTCCACCACTGCCAGTTACACGAGCCTCATTCCCTTAAATGTTAGAACCAACTTTTGTTGTCCGTCTTCCAGTCGCAAGAGGGCCGTTTGCAGATCGACGTTGTCAGAGGAGTCGACTCCGTAACGAAACTCGGCGCTCTCCATGTGAGCAGGATAGGACTCCATCTGGAGGGTAACAAACATCTATTCTACTGATCCATTTTTCTTCGTATTTTCTTTTTTATATATATCTCTTCGACTGGAAAAACATAAAACAGTGTAAAAACACCAATCGGTAAAGAAGTACTACTGAACTGAAAATTTAAAAGCATTGCAATAGCCAATCAACATAATTGCTGCTTTTAAAAAAACATATTGTAATTGTCATTGATAAACAGGCAGCGTACCGTGACGGTTCTGCGCGTGTCGACAGGCGGCAGTCTCGTGTGTCCCTCCAACTCTACGCACTTGTTCTTGTACTGCAACACCTACGCACGCACGCACGAACCGATACACTTCACCGGGGTTCAGTTCAGCAGGCGTGTATGACACTCTGCAAAACAATGGTACGATGTAAATTGCACCTCCAAAATTTTAAACTAGCATGCGTAGTATTGAACGTGCAAATCGACCATAGTGGCGTAAACCTGGTGCATTAAAGGCTGAGCAGTTGCACGCGCCTGTTTTAGAGGGAGACAGCGCAATGTAACTCATGTTTTATCTGGGCAAACTCTAACCCTGCATCTCATCAATAGTTTCCAGGGTCAGTCTGTTACGCATGCCCGTCCTCATAGTCCTACAATCAGCCCCCTCCCCCCGCTTATGATCTCGCTCCCCCACTCCCCCACCCCCCTCACTCACCTGCGCCTGCAGTTTCTGCACGAGTCCGCTCTGTCTCGTCTGTCCGTCCTGGTAGTCCTGCAGCTTGCGCCGGTACCGCGCGTGCTCCTCCTCCAGCTTGCGGCGCAGCTCAACGTTCTGCTGCGCCAGGGAGACCCCTACCCCCCCTGCCCCCCCCTCGTCCCCCCCCGCCGAGTCGTAGCTCCCCCCCGCGCCACGGTCTGATCTCAGCGCCGCCTCCAGCTGAGAAAATACAAAGTGTCCCTTAGCTCCATGATCACTGTTTCACAAATGACATTTAGATAAAAAGTTGGTCCCCACCATCTCTAAATCCGCTACTACGGCCCTGATGCGAAGTATTCTTAAGATATATCATAGAATATTTTAAGAAGCATTTACAACTGTACATATTCTCCCAGAAGTGAGTTCTCCGTCTCGTGCAGCGGAGATTGTGGGGGGTGGGGGGGGCTCACACAGATTCTTCCCCTCTCGCCCAGAACTCACGACCCAATTGCTGACTGAAACTTTTGAGGCCATTCCTAGCGGTGCTTTCTTGACAATTAACATTGGAATGAGTAAAACTGCAAATCGCCTATGCTCGCGTGCTGTATACCGGTACTCAATTCAACATTCACACCATACATTTTTAAAACAACACTTTGCGCGTAGTTTTTCACACCCAAATATGCCCTGGGATGAGCCTACAAGATATTATCCAGATATATCACGCACGACAATAAATGGAGCAGGGAATCAGGATGCGCAGATATTGCTGCGGGCCGCCATCAGTGCGCTGGGCAAGTTAACGATGAGGATGCGAGAGACTTCAACCAAAAATAAGTGATTAAATTCAACGCGAATCAATGAATCAATGACGCCTACAAATAACAAATATTTTACTGGAAAACCCGCCATGCAGTAGCGATTAGGTGGTGGTGGGGTTCAATTTTAAGGACGGTGTGTGACTATCAAAGACTATTACCGTCCGGTTTTGCGTAAGAGGGCCGCCACAAAACCGCTCCCCCTTCTTTAGTCGCCTTTTACGACTCGCCCGGGGAGCTCTGGGCTGCAAGCCGATTCTTGTTCCGGGCCTGCACGGGGAATTAGGTTTTAGACCGTAATTGACCAGTTAGCCTACTGTAGTGTGCACTCTTAAAGCAGATGTCGCTCGAATTTGTTTCTATCAGAAAGTATATCTACTATTTCAATTATGTGTCTGACATAAGCATAGAAAGAAATTATTTGCGCATGGCAGCAGCGAGTCGCAGCGTTTAGCCCGTTACCTGTTCGTGAGCCTTAACGAACTCGCTCCGAACTATTCCGCCAGAGGTCGACATTGAGGAAATAAGCTATTAACGGCCTGTAATATTCCAAACAGCGAAGCGTTTGTATCGAGACGTACACAACTATAATATTTATTCCACACTACGAAATAGCAAAACGATTGTATCGAAAATATAGGAGCCGAAACTTTAATGAATGCTGCTTGCTCCCGCGCTCAAGTCCAGTTCACAGACCAATCCGGCAAACGAAATTCACGCTCGCAAAGATACAATGTGATCCAAAGCGGCCGCCAACACTTAACGTTTCGGACGAGGGCATTAGTGGACAAAGTAGGGAGCAGAGAGCTGAGAGCGTCGTGAGAGAGCGCTAGACGCTCGGAGCTCAAAGCGAGAACTGGTGTCGACATGCGGCGACACGCTCTGCACTGAAGCTTGGCATGGGTGCTATCCTTGGAGACTGGGGGAGATGTACACGCCCCCCCCCCCAATATTTGAACGTGTAATACAAACAGCTTAATGCAAACATGACAAAAATTTAAATAATAATGAATTTAGAGTCCGTTGCGGCGCTCAGGGGCGTAATCGGGGACCTCCCTTCGCCGTATAGGCATGCATTCATTAATTATTTTTCTTTGCAGTCGAACCATCGCAATAGTTCGGCACTTTTGCTTTGAACACGGACAAATTTCTTTGCACCCCCAACAGTAAAAATCTATCGAAGCCTATTTGCCACGCATGCGAAGCGGGTTCTGTATGCCTGCCTATGTCCGCTTTACATCTATATATCAGGTATCGAAAAATATATGGGACGAAATACCGGCCTTCTCGATCAGTAAGTAGATATGACTCCGAAATGAAAAAATTAAGACACCACCGCGAGTAATGTAGACAACGGCATGGCTAAGAAAGGCCGAGATTTAATGGTTGAGCGTCGAGCTAATTGAACGCGCTCGTAAATGCTGCGCTATCGCGGGCTGTTGCTACGGGTCTAGATCAGCTTCGACGTGTTTACAACCAGCTGGCACACAATACAAGCGCGGAATCAATCATCACAACAATCGTCATATTGAACCGATCGGCGATCATTGTCGACGTTAAAATGGTGTGTGTTCTGCATTTAACGGCTCAATAGAAGAGGCGTGAGTAGCATGAGCAATGGGCAGAGTACACGAACAAGCCTCGTATCGGCGCGGGTTAGAATCAAATTCTAATCATACATTTAAAGTAGGCGTCGATACGCGCATCCTTCGGGGTCTGGGGGGTTGAACATCAATAATTGGAAAGGAGGGTAGATGCATTCTCATAGTAGACAATGGGATCCTTGAATATAATAGAATCCTTGCTTTCGGATCCCCTCAATATTTCAACATCCCTATACATCCCTACATCCCAACAATATTTCAATCAGTTCGTATCATCACGACTATGATCCTGGTCCTATTACTGCTTTCTTTTCGGTCCTGTTCTAGGTCCTGTTCTAGGTCCTGTTCTAGGTCCTGTTCTAGGTCCTGTTCTAGGTCCTGTTCTAGGTCTTGTTCTAGGTCCTGTTCTAGGTCCTGTTCTAGGTCCTGTTCTAGGTCTTGTTCTAGGTCCTGTTCTAGGTCCTGTTCTAGGTCCTGTTCTAGGTCCTGTTCTAGGTCCTGTTCTAGGTCCTGTTC